>CM054179.1:135906986-136149486 GCA_028829895.1 Sinotaia quadrata
TTTTTTTTAATTTTATTTTTTTAATTTTGTTGAGTTCATCGGTCAGAGACCAATTTTGCCAGTGAAACAGTGGACAATTTAAAATGTGCTGTTCTTGTTTCCACTGTCCACTTCTTGAGGACATTTGATTGAACGGTCTGTGTATGTTGCTAATTTATACTTTACGTTTGGCGGTTTGTGTTATGTTGTTCATTTTATCGTTAATGGTTACTCACTGACACAGGTGTATCGCTGCAAAGTGCATCCGTAGGTATTATATACACACGTGTAGAGATATATTATATTCACACTCACGCTCACGTGACTTTTTTTTTTCTTGTTCAGTTTTCAGTGTTCGTTTGAGCTCTGTATTTTTAATTTCGAAGATGGATGTAATTTTGGACCCTCTGAATCACGTTTAGATTTGAAACTCGTTACTTGTACTTGGTTCGCGAGGTAAAGAAGTAACCTAGCCGTGAAAATATATTTTATATACTTTGAAATGTTTGATCCGTGCAAGTGATGACTTGTTGTACACGTTGATTTAGTAAAATGTTTAACCGAAATGAAGAAATAATATTTACCAGCGAGCATAAAACATAAAGCCATTCTTAAATCTTCAGAAACAGAAACAAAAGATAGTGTACAATTGAAGCCCACCCTTGATACAAGAGTGTGATTTAGATTTTAACCAAGCTGGAGGTAACGATTTACTAAAAGAAACGTGTTGCCATAGCCAGATGGTCGACTGGTGAAGGTCGTAGTGCATGCAACAACAACAACAAAATGAAAGGTCAGTTTCGGCACGTGGGCGCCTAATAGTGAAGTTTGGTTTATAGATCTACATGACAGATTAAGAGGAAGGGTCGGGAGAAAATTAATCTACCGCTGACAAAGAGACTGTATTAAGGTGTTATGGGTGCACGTGGTGTTTCGTGGTTGTTTTTTTTTAAATTAACAACCATTTTATTTTTTATTACTTTTATACCTATACCTTTGTTTTGTGTCGTTTGTATTATTATTTGTATGATCATATATTCATATTACAGTTTTTATTTTATTTTTATCCTGAAAGGAAAATGAACCCTTCACCAGTGACTATAAATGTAACCCTACTGAGTAGAAGATAGAATAGTAAAGTAAATTCAGGAAGAACAAAAATAAATAACATTTAGCTGTAAATTCAGGAAGAACAAAAATAAATAACATGTAGCTGTAAATTCAGTTACATCGTCGCCTCATTTTGAACCTCTCATTCGATTTGGAAATCATCTGATAATATATCTGCAGTAACTGAAATGTTTTAGAAAGACAAACATTATTAAAATTTTAATAGGACCAGTCTGCTAGTATTCCTTCATCTGTCCTCATCCCCACCCTCTGTTCTTCCTATCAAGAGAAAAATAACAGCCCACCCGACCACAGGCGTGCCTATTTTATTATTCGTTCATTTGCAGTGTATAGTAGTTACTTGATTCTTATTTTCTTTTTCTTTGTCCAGCCCGTGTGACCTTTGCCCTGGGTGTGCTACCTTGTTAGAGGGCTATCCTTATGCCAGGGGTCATTTTGGAATTTGACTTGATCATGTTATCAGTGTGATATTGGAGCCCAAGTAAACAGACTCATACAGAAGATGGAAGTGTCTCCGAGGAGAACAATAAAAGTATCATGGGACATCAAACAGGTGCTTTTGGAGGTGATCTGCCTGATTGTTGCAGTGGTGTTCATTAATACTGGAGGTGAGCTCATGTTAAAAAAAAAAAAAATACATGAGGATATGTTTATTGTTTTCTATTTTTTTCCCTTTCAAATTTCAGCGCATTCCTAGGCTGTTTTAGTTTGCTTCTTTCTGTGTTTTATAAATTGAGTATGCATGCTCTTTCTTTGTGCGTGTGCATGTGTTGCTGCAAGCACTCAGTATTTCATTTCCATGCATATTTATTCCGTCTGTTTGGAAAGGGAGGAGGGGTTGTTTATAAGACAAATGCAGTTATGTGCTTTAATTACAAATGATACAGAAGTTTTACTGTAAAAGTTTGCGAAAGTCAAGACATTTATTAGCGCTGATAACTATCCACAGCGCAATTCACTTGCCCTTGTGTTGTCTTTTACAAGAAAGAAGAAGTCGATATATGTGGGTGCCCAGAACGAGTATTGTAAAAGCGCTATAGATCTACAACACCGAAATATAGAATCATTCGATTATACAGACGTCTGAAAAATCGATTAATGTGAAAATAAAACAAAATCATCTATAGGTCAAGGTATCCCCACCATCTTCACCACCGTTTTTATTTTTTTGTTTTTTTTGTTTTTTTTAAACATGGCACTCTGCTGTTGCTGGATTCTTAGTGTTTGTTGTGTTTGCATTTGATTTCTTGAGCGGGAAAGATTTTTCTGACCGTCTGAGCTTTCCTGTCAAGTCTACGATTCTAGGCTGGGGTGTGCAACATTTTGTGGGCCATTTTCAAACAATGGAACAACAATTAGGGCCGGTCACCGTCAAAAATATGTAATCTAATTACAACTAGTTATGAATACATTGTGAATAATTTTTTTAAACAATAAAGACAAATAAAATTAAGTTTACTTTTATTAATGTGAAACAATGTATTTTGTTTTCGCACAACTTATCTATGTCCGCTCGGACTGATGTGGTGACAACTCGAAACTGACTGGTCAGATGTTAAGCTATGAGCTGACTATGGTATCTGTTTTTAGTAAAAATCATCAAATTTCCGTTTTCTATCATAAAGGTAAAAGGGAAGGGCTCAAAGAGTGCAATTAGCTGACACTGTGCAAGGTATAATTAGCACATTTGCCATTTTGATTCTGAAATTACATTTAAGCAATCAGAACAAATTTATTTTAAAATTTGTTAGCACTTCCCTTCGTAGTAGTATTTGCTTAATTACACTGTATATCTGCTGTTGGGCTGACTAATTTCATGACTGTTCTAGGTTAAACAGGTGAGTATTTAATTTTATATGGTTTTGTTCATTGTTTATTTGACAAGAGCATGATAAATAAATACAACAAAATAACTGCTAAATCGGTGTTAACTCTGAGGCCGATGGAGGTTTAAATATTTTGATAAGCTCTGTTGAATGTAAACAACATCATAGCATCATCATCTGACAACCACTGGTATTATCCAGGCAAGTACTTTTTAATGCACACAGCACTGGGTTAGCATTTCAAATAAATAAAATTACTAAATTTTATTAAAAACTTACTAGCAATCACCAACAGTAACTGTAAAAGGCTCTGCAACCTTTGAACTCAAGACTTTGTGTAGCTCCTGTAGCACACTCGCTCGAGTAAAAAAATGTGACGTCCCTGACATTTTGTATGGTAGTTTCGAATTCGTTTTTATTTTTGCAATTTTAATTTTTTTTTTCATAGCCGTAAGACACCTGTAACAGATGTCTTACGGCTATGAAAAAAAAATTAAAATTGCAAAAATAAAAACGGTTAGCGAGGGCCACACTGACTGGCCTGGAGGGCCGGGTTGTGGCCCGCGGGGCGCCTGTTGAACACCCCTGCTCTAGACCATTTAAAGACCTACAAATAACCAAGTCGGTAAGTGTACGTTCATATTTTTAAACTGGAGATTATCTTCTAGTTATTCACAACGGACGAGCACGCTATGGAATGCTACACTGCACAAACACCAGCGACACGCACGGACACCCACCCACACTCTCCCGGAAATCAACACCAGACTCCACAACGACAAGATAGATGTTCACACCTCCACTACCACAGCAATCTAAAAATAGAAAACTAGCTACAAACTCTCTACACTTCTATCATAAACAGAGACAACACAGCTACCAGCCACTACAATGATTTTATTTTTTAAATCTACAACTACTCGACACAACTTAACCCCCCGCCCTCTCCAGAAGACAGTGAGGAGAGGAAGATCCCTCAGGAGCAGACCAAGACTGAGAGTATCTCCAGATAAAAAGTCTACTGCGGCTTCTGAGTGATTACGTCTGGTGGGGGAGGGGGGAAGAGACATCTTCTAGTTATGTTGTTTCTTTCGTTCTCATTTGTTTTTTAAAATAGTCATTTTGGTTCCCTATATTAGAGAAGGGGGTGGAGGACGAGAAAAACTTGGGGGAAAAAAAGGAGCGAGAGTTTTGGGGAGGGGAAAAGTAAGCGTAGGAAAAATTATGGAGAGGGGAGAGAGAGAGATGACGGGGAGGGGGACTTAGAAAGAGATCTTTCCACTGCATCTAATAAAATATGGAACTATACGAAAATTCACTCAAGTAATGATAATTGAAAACCAACACAGTAGATTGATGCCTTGTGGACTTGAGTGCTGGGCTTTCGTCGGACGGGTTTACCAACAAAAGCTTTAGACTTTGTGCAAGATTTGTTGATTATATCTGCTGGCTCTGAATTGATAACACAAACTGAATGGTTAGCTCATTTGGTTGGAGTAAAGCGCTGTAGAAGCGCTCACTATGTCTCGGGGCTTTATCGACCGTTTTTTAAAAAAAAAAAATAGTTTTTATTAGGTTTGCAAAGGGGAAATCATTCTTGGAGACCTATCTTATACCGATGACAAATAATAGGCTAGCTTTTCTTTTGTTTCCTATCTATTACTATAATATAAAGTCTTTGCAGAGTATAAAACCCTCAGACAACTCAGAGCAGCAGTGATACTTCGTTAAAGAGCTCACCTTAGATTTTGTTTGGATTTTTTTTGGTTCAGTTGTTTGGGGTTTTTTGTTTGAAAGTGGGGGAGGATTTTTTTTTTTTTTTATTAGGGAGAGGGAGGTATAAGTGAGAAAAGTTAATGAAAAAGATATGGATGTGAAGGAGAGGTTGTATGAATTATCAGATCATAGACCTTTCAATGAATTAATCCTACACCATAATAAAATATTTCTTAGAGTTAGAAGATTGTTATACATGAATTTTAGCTTTTTCTTAATTAAATCACCTAAGCATTCCCCCCAAAAACTGATAACAGACTACCCAGAACTGAAAAACTTTATGATAATGCTTTATCATTTCATTTGATATGAATCATTGAGTGGCTGGGGAGTGTTTGTTTGCTTTTGGTTTTTTATCTGACTCATCAATAGCGTTGACAGTGATGATCTAAAGTAAAGTATAACATTTAACTTGTCTTTAAACACTCTTCACCAGCCTTCCATCACTACTGGTGTACCCATTTATTTGTATGGTACTAATTTGTTGCCATGCCTTGATAAGTCTTTCCAGATTTTATGTTCTGAACTGATAAAGTTTTCCTTAATCTTTCATGCACATTGAAATTATTTTTTTTAATGTATCATACAAGCTAGACAATTAAATCCATAATTAATCAACTCAAGCGTGGTGTTTGTATTTTGTAAGTGTAAATACATCTTTGAGTTAAATTGTAACAATAATCATTTAAGATGGGCATGAATGTTTTAGCCCATCACCAGTAATCTGATAAAGTCATCATTTAGCCCACACATTATGGATGGATGTTTGGATAGGCAGATAGATGGATGGATAGGAGATAGTTATGTAGATAAATAAATACATACATTCAGAGTTATATAGTTTCACAATATATAAATGTACATAAGGTCCAACCTTATACTTATAAAGCCAATGCTATTGAAAATGAGGGGGAAATAGTCAACCAGTTGGTGTTTTAACTTCCTGGACATTTTAATCAATTTAAGCCTTTCCTTTCAGCGATTGGAGCTCAGCAGCGCTTCCAGGAACGTCCGCAAAATACATCAGTGATCCAGGGGCAGACGGTTGTCCTCAAGTGTGTGGTGATTGACCGCATGGGACGAATTCAATGGGTCAAGGATGGATTTGCACTGGGTATGTGCAAATAGAATTAACTAGTTATTTTCACTGGCTCAGGAAGCAAATGTGCCATCTGATCGCAAGGATTTTTCGTAAGTGAAGTCCTGGTGATGGGACACTTAGGTGCCCCTAGGGTTTCTATGTCAGCCTTCCACCCCACACAGTCCATTTACTTAAAACTTTCCTACCATGAAATTCTCTCTTTACTGAGAGAATTCTGGAAATTCACAACAAGTGGTACCATGTTCTGAAAGGAAAAAAAAAATCAATCATCTTAAAATTTCCTGAGTGATTTTTCTGAGAGGTTTGAAGTAATGCCACTCCAAACTGCATTTCTGGAGTATATTATAATTTACAGAGAGGTCTAAGATAAATTAATATAATATTTAGAAGATATATCATTGTTTGTCTTGAAAATAATTTGTTTATAAGGTTATACACACATTGTATGTGTGTGTGTGAAAGAGAGAGAGATCTTCCGTATATACTGCATTCTAGTCCTAATGCAAGAATGCTACATTCTTATAATATTTGTTATTTATGTTTTAAAATGATCAATGCCAAGAATAGTAGTTCTTTTTTCTAAATATTATTTAATGCAAACTTTACAATGCATGTAAAGCAATCATTACTTAACCATAATTACTATTCTACCACATTCTGAATTTTTATTTACAATTTATAAAAATCTCTATGCATAGTACCAGAGTTAAGCATATAATACTGTTTAGTTATCAGTTCATATGTTCATCAGTTTCTGTTCATGGGGTATATGTGGTTTTATTTATCATTTTATGGCACAGCCTCTACATGATTGACTTTGCATCGATCAGTTCATGGCAGCGTACCCATTTCCCTTTCTTAGGATTTTTTGTTAGTGTCTGCACCCTGCTAAGTCTGCTTTAACTTTAGCCCTTTCTTTCTTGCTTATCAAAGGTTTTGATCGTGAAATACCAGGCTTCCCTTCTTATTCTGTGATTGGGAGTGATCCCCGTGAGTACAACCTGATGATCATTAATACACAGTTGTCTGATGATTCAGAATTCCAGTGTCAGGTGACACCAGGTGGACCAGATCATCCACGCTTGATGGCCTCTGCATATCTCACAGTTCTGGGTAGGTTGTGTTTTGTTCTTTATTATTTAAAAAAAGGTAACAACTCCTTAACATCATTCATCATTTTTCTTCTTCCCTTACATTCTTCTTTTCCCTTTAAATCTCTGTAAAAGTATTTGTTGTTCTGTTAAAAAAACATTTCTAAAAATAAAAACTGTGCTCTACTCCCTCATTCCCACCCCTCACCCTCATCACCCCACTATTGTGCAAGTAGTGCTTTATAATTGTCTTTTTTTTTCCACACAAAAATCAATTCTAACATCAAAAATCTTTGGCATTTCTATTTTATTTATTTTATCTGTCTTATTCTTTTGAACTTTTGTTTCTTTCAATGCTAATTAAAATTTAATTCCACTGTTATTTACCTTGCTCACATTCAAATGTGTAGGGTTTGGAGTTTTTGTTTTCATTTCTGTTAATTCATTCCCTATCTTTATGTGTGTATGTGCATGCAAATTTCTGTGTGTGTGATTTATTTTACCTTGATTTTATTTTTGTAAAATCGTTTTATTTTAATTTTTATTTGAAAATTTCAATATGCATTTTTATTTTGCAATTCTGTCTTTTTTAAATTTAAAAATGTGTCCTTAATTATTAATTTTAATTCTTTTAAACTGAAGTAAAATATTATAAAATTATGATTATAGTATTATAATTTATCCTAGTGCATTTGATTTGTTTCCTTAATCTTGTCTTATACTATAATTATAAGAAGAACAGAGCATAGTTATACTATAGCTGTTATCAATAAAATATGTATCTCTGTGGATGTTTTATTTTCATGTTTTCTTATATAATCTTGTCTTTTCAATGATCTTCTGTTTCTTTTCCTCATCATTGAATTCATCCCCAACTTGTTCGTTAAATAAGAGTCTCATCCTAAAAAACTATCATTCTTTCTCACTTTCTCATTTTCTCTCAACCTTTAATCATATGCAAATTGCAAATACACACATGGAAACACATACACACACACATGCACACACATACTCTTTTTATAATTTAGTAATTTTTTCTACTGTGTTATAATTCAGGTACAAACATTTTGATTGTCATGATTGTGAGGTTAAAATGGGGTTGTGAAAATTTACCACTTCAAGCTGCTTAATTTGTCTTGTTGAAAAAAAACATGTTGGTACATGTATGTTGTTATTTCATTATCCCATTATTATTTGAAATTTAAAATGAGTACTCTTACTTTTTACATTCATGAAAATGAAATCAGAACCAAAAAAGAAAGAAACGGGGAAAAATCAAAAGATTACAGAGTCCACACTGCATTGCCAATTATTATCAAAGGCAAATGGTGTTGTTTGCTAATGCCCTTTCATACACTTGCCTTTCTTAGCCTGGCAGGGATGAGTTCTTGAATATTCCGTGTATCTAGAGAACATGGAAGCAAGCTGGCTATTATAAATGAGTCCATAATGAATGTTGTGTAATGAAGAGACTTTGTATTAAGAAGAAAATCTCATCCCTAGGAGCAGTATTTAAAGTGCTGTAGCCATTAATAATGAAGGGAAGATAATGCTGTGTCCATATGTCATGTTTCTGTGTATACTTAAAAGAATGATAGTAATTTGTTAGTGTTTTCGAAATTTTGGGGTTAGGAAATACATTTTTAAACCGACAAGTATGAAAAATACAATTTTTAATAAAAAGGAAACATTTTTTGTGAAAAAAAAGATTTCAAATTATGCTGAAGTATAAAATCTCAAAACTGAAAAGAAAAAATAAGAAAAATTGTTAATTCTCCTGCCTTCTCCTGCCTTAAAATATACATGTGAAGAGTTTAAAAAAATTACCAAACAACAATATGGGGTGGATAGCTTTGTAAGCTTTCTTCATTCACTTCAACCCTCTCATTGAATTCCAAGATTTTTATTTTTAGTGTGGTCAGCAAAAATGTGGAACCAACTTTCTATTGCATTATAGCAGAGTTTCACTGAATGTCTTATTTAAGATTTAGTTCATCTTTGAAAATTTTAAAAATTATATTAGTTTTAGTTTGGGTGTCTTTGGGCACATTCATACTAGCTAGGAAAAATCCACAATTCATGAATTATTTTCTCTGCCTATTGCTCTTTAAGGACATTTCACAATACACCAGATAAAAAAATAATATAGAAAATAATGGGGTTGTATGTGCTGTTTACATGCTTCTCAGGGCTATAGAATTGAATTGTAGAAGTCCTATGAAGTTCATTGTTATATTGCTGTTACACATATAATTTTTCAAAATAAAATGGTAAAGATAAGAAAATTACAAATTTAATGGTTAGATAATGAACAATTTTATACAGCTGTGTATAATAAGGCTAACTTGTATGTCCTTGGCATGTACAAGAAACAGAAAGGAAAAACCATCAGTTTTAGTACTGTTTACCCAGTACTACTGTACAAAACTTTGTACAATTTTGTACAGTATTACATGCAGTTGTATTATAAAGAAACCATGGTGAAGATCCCTAAACAACACCATGTTCTTACTGGTATGTATGTGTTAAAAAACATTAAATATATATGTAAATCTGTGTGCTTTGCTGAGTGTTATCCATTCTGTGTACACATTTTATGCTGCAGTGCCATTTGTCAAACTTTTGTAACACATTAGCCTGAAAAATGAGCTCCTATTTTTGGAGAAATAAATAGTAAACCTTGTCTTTCTTTTCATAGTTCAAATAACCTAAATAACTGGATTTTCACAATCTTGATATCCCTGAAAAGAGTAAGCAGATTTATTTTTCTAATTAGAGTATTGTGTTTACACCAATTTTCATATCTTCGTGCAAAGTCATGTGATCTGTTATAGGCATGCTATATGCTACTGCATTATAAATTGCTAATATTGTAAGAAGGAAATAAGACAAGTTCTATATCAAATTCATTATCTATGCATATTCACATCATTTTATATTTGTAATACATATACCAGCAGTCATTCATGCTTGTGCCTTGTATCAGTTGCATACTACAAGTGTATGACCTTAAGTAGAAGATTAACACTTCAAATTATTTATACAGTAAATGCTTATGTTTTGTGCATTATCAAAAGAATCCTTTAAGGTCTAGATTTCACTAATTAAGTAGCTCTCAATAAACAAATGACAGTGTCTTTATGTTTGCATTAATGTTAGTTGTCACATTTCAGTGCCTTGTGATGAGCCAATCATTCAAGGATATGCCAATGGATCTGTAGTGGAGATACCCCATACCAGACGGTCTCTGCAACTGGTTTGTGAAGCCCGCAATGGAAGACCGGCAGCTCAGATTGAGTGGTTCAGAAATGACCAGAAGGTTGTTCAGAATGTGGATTACCAGATAGAGCCTATTGTTGGAGACAAACGAGTAAATGCCAAGAGCACGCTAACACTTTCTCTTCAGGGAAGAAGTGAGAATGATGCAGTGTACCGTTGTCAGGCCAAAAATAGTGCTGTAATTGGTCCACCTCTTTCCACAACAGTTCAGATCAGTATACTGTGTAAGTATGTGTGTGGTGGTGGTGGTGGTGGTGTGTGTGTGTTTGTGTGTGTGCGTTATTTGATAAAGAGAGATAGGAGAAAGAAGGGAATGGAGAGAATGGAAGGAAATTAAATTGCCAGATTTTGCTGATTACTTTGGTTTTTCAAACTGATTGGTATTTGGATTTTCAAGAATTCAATTAAAACTATATCTCTGAAACAATTATAATAACTCATCTGTTTGAATTAGTACACGTATCAAAGAAAGTAGAGTAATTCTATTTTTGTATATAATTAATTTCTTTTCACTTAAATAAATTTATTTTGTGTCTATTCATATTAATATAGATTAGGGCTGCCCATTTTAATGATTAATCCTCCAATTAATTGGTAAGAAATTTTAGTGATTAATTCATTTCATGATGATTAAATTTCAACTAATTTCCTTCCTTACTACCTGAAACAATGCCGATATTTAGTTGCACCAGAAATTTTTATTTGTTATTATTTTTTAGCCCGATTCTAAGATGAGAGATTATAAACCAGTTAAAGGTAAATTGCGTGACCATTTTGGTTTTAAAGTAGACGATAACAACAAAGTTATTAATGGTGAGCAGGTATACAGTTTTCGTTTTTTTTTTTATATATTAATTAATCGTTAATTGTTGTAAGATAATTGTCAAAGAAATCATTAATCGTCAACAGCCCTAATATAGATACATCCAGAGAGACTGATAGATCCATTTATTAATTACAGTGAGTTTTACTCTTAGGATTTGCAATGTTCTTTTCTACTGCCAGTAAACATTTCAAGTTAGTACCTTTCACAGAAAATAGTTGGCCACTTATATATATATAAAGCATATAAATTGACTGTAAATAATGCAAAGACTGTTAGAAAAATTGCCACCAGTATAATTACAAGAATAACCAGTGATGGGGAAACTAATTTTTAGCAGCTTTCCCTGCTTTTATTGTACTAAACATTCAGCACGTAAGTACTTAAAAGACTGCACATTTGAGTGATTTCTTGGCTGTCTTCTATAGAAGCACACATTCTTTATAGATAATTTTATATTTATATGATTTTGTGAATAAAGCACCTGTGGAATTTGCATTCAACATTGTAGAATATTTGTATTCTTGTCTTTATTTTATTTTTTATTTTTTCATTATATTTACAGATCCACCAGGACCACCTGAAATATCAGGCTATACCAGTGGTCAAGTTGTTAGAACCAATGACACTCTCCTTCTTATGTGTACCTCAAGGGGAGGTAACCCACTCGGTACTGTTGTCTGGTATCGTGACAATGAACGAGTAGATTCATCATTTACAAGTGGTGGAAATAAAGCAATAAATGAATACACATTTACTGCATTATCGACCGACAACAATGTCAATTACAGGTGTGAAGTGACAAACTTGGTCACCACCTCACCACTGACTGCTAGTTTTACCCTTACTGTGCACTGTAAGTGTATTTTCCCTCTGCTAAAAATAATTACAAAAACATTCTTTTTATCTTATTATGTTTTGGAATGTTTTTCTGCTTGTCTATAAATATATATATTATAATAATATACTTGTAGAGATATAATAATAATAATGTAAATATAGCTTTTTTTTTAATAATGTGGATTCTTTATCCCATCATTTTCTGTGATCTCTAAGCAGTTCAAAATTGCAATGTGGGGTTGATCTTTAACAATCCCAAACTAGGTAGAGGGTGTCAATTGGAAAATCCCACTAACCAGAGTGAGTCTTGAACCTGTTACCTCATGGCCTCCTGCAAGAGAAGTTAGCACCTCAACCTCACATCAGCTCCCTAGGATATTGTTGAGCAGTGCTTTGAGTAAGAATTTGCAACTGCCTATTCACATTTAATTTTAGGGCACTAGTTAATGAGAATGAAGTTAAAATTACATCAAGATTCTAAATCTTCCAGGCTTTGAGGGGTTTATTTTTGCTCTGTGTTTACAGTTCCACCACAAAGAGTCACCATATCAGGTGGGGATGGTCCTCTGCGAGCTGGTGAAACAGTCACACTTACGTGTGTTTCTTCCAACAGCAATCCTCGTGCAGTCATTACTTGGTTTGCACGTGGACGACAGATTGCAGAGAGTGATGTGACGCAGAGCCATGAGGCATCTCCACTGGGAGGATTCATTACAAGGTCAACTGTGAGTGTGACCTTGTCACATCAGGAGCATAATGTCATCTATACCTGTCAGGCAACAAATGATGTCGGTCAAACTGTTGCAGATACTGTTACTCTAAGTGTTTTATGTAAGTTGCTTCTGTGTTAATTCCTGCTCATATGTTGTTTAATGAATTTGTTTATCTCATCTTGTAAGTTTTCTTCTTTGTCCTTGCATTGCTATTTAAATGTATTTATCCCATCCTGTTTATTTCCTTCCACATTCTTATGTTTATTGCCTTAAATTCCGTTTTTTCTGTGCCTTTGGGCTGCTGTTATTATTATTTTCTAAGTTCATGTATTGTTGTGTATTTTAAATTTAAGTATCCTTCTTTGTCAGTGTCTTTTTATTCTAATTGTTACTTTGTAAAGTTTGGTGTGCCGCACAAAAGTCCCCAGACTGACCAAATGGAGCTCCAGTTGGAATTTACTTGTGTCAATAAATGGCACTAAAAACTTCCTTTCTGAAGTATTGTGCCAAGTTTCATGCTTTTTTGATGTATGTGTTTCTTTTATGAGCATTTTGGTATGATGCAGCACAGTTAATGCTATTCTTGAGTGAAGAGAAATGGCATATGTCTGCATATGCATTAAGTTTTCTTTCCAGTTTGGTGGAATAATGTCAAAGGGTATAAAATGCCTAATCAAGCATTTAATGATGATATGGGCAGAACCTAGAATCATGCTTCAAATATGGGCAAGTAGTGGTTAAAGATTCCAAAATGTCTGGTCAGCCTTCAACTAGCAGAACAGCTGAAAACCAGAAGTACAACAGGCCATCCACAAGGACAATTGGTGTACCCTCCATGACATCTGCAGCATCATTGACCTGGTATATCAACAAATTGTCATAGAGAAACTCAACACGAGCAGTGGAAGAAGTACAATAAGCCAACCACAAGGACAGTCAGTTTACCCTCCATGACATCTGCAGCATCATTGACCTGGTAGACCAACAAATTGTCATAGAGAAACTCAACACGAGCAGTGGAAGAAGTACAATAAGCCAACCACAAGGACAGTCAGTTTACCCTCCATGACATCTGCAGCATCATTAACCTGGTAGACCAACAAATTGTCATAGAGGAACTCAACACAAGCTGGATCACTGCCTTATTTGTGCCCCACTTGCTGATTCATGCCCAGAGGCAATACCGGCTAACTGTGTACAGAAGCAGATCAGGAATGACTGAAACATCTTTTCTAAGGTCATTACTTGTGATAAATAATGGGTTTTAGTCTTGACCCCTGAACAAGGCAGCAATCTTTCTGTTGGAAGAGTCTATACACACCATAACCAAAAAAAAAGTGAGGTAGATCAAGAGCATGCTGATCTGCTTCTTTGACATGGGGAAAATTGTACACAAGAATTGTCCTCCATGTCAGACAATATGAAACAGCACTTCTGCATTGAGGTCAAAAGAAGTTTGAAGGAGGTCATGAAGCAGAAAACAAAGCAAAGCAATGATCTGTTCCAAACCTCAAAACATGCCAATTAAAGGGTTAAATCTTACTATATATGATTTGGGGCCCATACCTCACATTTGGAACATACCATGGTAGGTAAGGTGCAACTCCACTGTACATATATTTGTTGGGTCATTAAATTTCCTAGTTTGAACTAACGTTTAATTTCTTTCACCCACTCTTCTGAAGAGACTGGTTGCCTGGCTTGTGACATTTCTTGTTTCAAGACAAATTTCTTGTCATGAGGCTAATTTTCTATCTTGTAATTATCATGGTTCCAAGGATTGTGTTCTTTTGTTTCAACCTGATGCTCTACAACTCATATGTAATTAGCATTTGTCACACTTGAATCACATTAAAGTTAATTATATGCCCATTTTATTAATCACAAAAATTTACTTTCCAGCCAGTGGGAACTAATTTGGTATTAAAATAATTTGAGTTTGTCACACTTGAATCACATTAATGTTTAATCACATATAATTTATTTTAAAAGTTCTTGAAACTAAATGCTTATTAAAATTAAAGATTTACTTTTGCCTTTGTCACGCTTCATCAGTATTATTCATTGTGTTTAAACTGTATCATTTAGCTTTGGGGTTTTAAGTGCTTGGAGCTAATTTCATACCAAAATTAAGACACAGAGTTTACTTTAAAACTGGTGGGAACTAATTTAACTTTAATTCATGGGAAAATGTTCTGACAAAAACTAGTTAACTAGCAATTTCTCATGTTAAAATAAGGGAGATAATTCGTTTTTTTTTACTATATATTAAGTTCTTGGCTAGCTAGCAGGTATTAAGTACCCTGATTTTCTAACCCAGCAGTCATATTTATGCTGACATGGTGGTGTTGCATGCATAAAAGTTGTGCAAATTCCAAATTCATATATATCTTTTAAAGACTGCATAAGTAACATTCTTTTGTGGATGCCTACATAAAAGGTATTTACTTGTAATTAATTATCTTTGTAAAAAGAATTTGATTTAATTTAATTTATATCTTATTCTTTTTTTCTTTTTGAATCTCAAAAGTTTTGGGATTAAAACTGTACCAGATTCTTTTATATTCTCAAGTATTTTACTATTGTATAGTCTTTGGAACATTTTTGCTGTTTTCAAATAAGTGTTTTCATTTTTTAAACAATATTTGTCTTAAAAAAGGAAACTTCCATTGCCACCCTTATAATCCATGGTCTGCAAGATAGTTTGCTTTTTTAACTTCAGTTTGTATTGTTCAAAAGATAAGTCAAATTTGCTTTTTCAACTTCAGTTAGTATTGTTCAAAAGATAAGTCAAATTTGCTTCATTTCTAATTCATAATGTTGCATAAGATTATATGACTTTACTTCAGATTTGATCAATAATGCTGCATAAGACTATATGATTTTATTTAAACTCTGATCATTATTTGCCAGTGGTGACTCTAAATGATTTTACTTTGGACAGATCCTCCAAACCCACCAACTATCTCTGGTTATACACAAGGTGCAAATATCCGAGCCAACGAGCTGGAACGTATGACTTGTATTGCTGTCGGTGGAAACCCAGAAGCAGTTTTGAAGTGGTACAAAAGTAAGTCCAGAAAATTCTTGGGTTTTTCATCCTCTCTCTCTGTTTCTTTTCTGCTCTTTTTCTCTGACCACTTGTCTGATCTTTTTTCTTTCTGATATATTTCCTACATTCAGAAAAAGTATGTATAGTTTAAGGAAATGCATTCAGCTTCTGAATTTTCTGTACACTTTTAATTTTGTCTGAAATTAATGATATGGTATTATTTAAGTGTATACTATTATTCTGAAGTTTATAACAGTGATGACTTTGTTTAAATAATATTTAATGTTATAGAATTTTATATTTCTTCCATTAACTTCTGCAGCCTTGTATCTTTTGAAAACTGCATAGTTTAAAATGGTTAGCAGTGAAAGGGTTCATACAATCCATAAAATTTCTCGAAAATTTGTGAATGAGATGGTCCTTTTATGTTCTTGAAAATGTTTTGAGGAAGAAGTTTGTGAATTTCTTGGGGAATAAAATTTTGTTTTATTTTTAGTCATGATTCTATTATGTAAAAATTGTAATTTAAAATTATATTTATTGTAGCCATATATTTATTTCCTTTACAAGAGAATGAAGGGTAGTAACTCACTGCATCAGCTGTTTTAAATTTTAGTGGACTTGCCAACTCCCAGTTTCTCTCAGGAAAATCCTCATCTAAGCAATTGTTTTTTAAATCCAGAACATTAAACATTTTTCAAGAATTTTTGGAAATGAAAAGAAATTTATTGTATTATTTCACTGTATTGATTCTTCTGAGGGTAAACTTGCATCTTACATGGCTTGCATAAAAGGCTAAATTTATTACGTTTTCAGCATATATTTTCAGTATTAGGATGTAAGCATGCAAATTAGTGATTTGGAATCGGAGTAGTTTCAATAGAACAAGTTAATTCTAGTCTGTGCTTGAGGCAAATTGCTGTTAACAAAATATTACTAAGGCCTGATGGCGTATGTTTATAAATTCCCTTTATCACTGAGGCTAGACATGTAATATCACAGATAGTTGGTTCAAATTATATTTGTAAATGATCACTCTGATAAATAATTGAATCAATCTAATTTAATTATCTTTGAAACATGATAGCCTGTTAATACTGATAAACTTTTCTCTACATTTCAGATGATCAGCTCCTTACAGATGCAGTGTACAAGGTCATTGGCAACATTGCTCAGTCAGAGATTGGAGTTGTAGCACGCCCTGATGATAATGGTGCTGTCTACAAATGCACTGCCACCAATGCTGCTACAACCACACCTTTGGAAGACCGTGTTACCCTCACTGTGCTGTGTAAGTTAAAAAAGTCCAAATTCTGACCAATTGATCTGGTTACCTGTATTTATGATCAAGCCTGGCTAGTGTCACTGTGTCTGCCATAGTGTTTGGCAAATGTCTTTTGCAAAGTGGGAACATATGGGTAATTTTAATATATTGCTCTGGATGCAGGTTTATATATTTTAACATATTGTTTAACTATGATTCAAGTACTAATGTATGTGTATGCAATGGTATCAAATAATACATTATTTATTTACATATACACACACACACACACACACACACACACACACACACACACACACACACACACACTCACACACACACACACACACACACACACACACACACACATACACACCACACCACACACAGGACTCCCTTTTAAATTATTAAATTAACAGCATATGATCAGACTACTTGACTATTAACTTAAAAACAGTGCACTTTACAAAAAAATGTGTACATGGGTAAAAGTGAGGCTATAACATCAGTAGCAGTATTTGTGACAACTTGTCCATTGTGTATTGAGGAAAGATGGCAGCCTCAGCATTTGTAACTTCTTGAAGATGTGTATTTAGGAAAAGATACAGCCTCAACATTTGTAACCTCGTAGAGGTGTGTATTTAGGGAAGGATACAGCCCAACATTTGTCTCATCTTAAAGGTGTATATTTAGGCAAGGATACAGTATGCTTGTAATATCTTGGCCTTGTGTATGGAAAGATGGATATAGCCTCAGCATTTGTAACATTTTGGCAGTATGTATAGAGGTCAGGATACAGTGTTGTTAACATCTTGACCCTATGAATGGCAAGGTTATAGTGTAATGTGCATGGATGGGAGGATAGAACTTCATTGTTTGTGTATGGGTAAGTGTGACACCGACATCACCTAGTTAATGGTTATGATTATTATTAATTAATTAATCATCCTCAACTAATTACAATTGATGAGAATCTTAATTTATGTTTTAATAATTCTCCAGCAGACACCACTTGTTTTTCTCACTTGGCAGATATGTTGGTGTTTCTCTCTTCCTCAACATTAAAGACAAACATTTACCATTGCACAATATTTACATAGGCAGAAAGCTGTTTAATACTAAAGGAGAAGACAAATCCATCTTTAATCTATATTTAGTGAGCCCTCATCCACCCACTTTTTCTCCAACATACAGTTATCAATATGTGTAATAAGGTCAATAAATTTATTAAATCAACAATAAAATATTCATATAACAAATAAATGAAAAAGATTTCTTGACATCAGTATTTCCATTAAACCACGTTCAAATAATTTTAATATCTATACAGTCTTATAACACACAATTAAATAGATTTTTAGTGTCAATACAAATCACAAGTTAATTCTGATCAGAGAACAGAAATGGAGTTATTGGAGATAAGCGATAATAGTTTCTAGTTTACTTGCTATCTCAATACTCGCAATAGTCCTTTGTGCATTTTTTGTAACAAAGTCACAAGTTATTGTTCACACCAATTCCATGTTTCCCTCCTCACTTAGAACACTGATTCGCTGCTATTCTCTCTTGGCTAATCTGGTGCTCTGCCATAATAGCTCCCTCAAGCAGAACAACAATTGTAGCAATTTCCAGTAACCTCCTTGTACCATAAATTGCTTGATGTAGTCAGCATATTAGTCAGCATATCTTGCCACTATACATCAATGGAGTGCAGTGTATTCCATACACTTACACAGACACCAGACACCTCCCACATCTACCATGGTTGTAGCGATCTTTTATCAGTGAACCAGAAGATTCTGATAAAACAAGGAAAGGCTGCTTTTTCTGTAAAAATATAATCAGGAAACAAACACAAAGTTTCCACATTATTCCTTTTCAACTCCATTCTTTCTTATATTCAAATCTCATCTTACAGTTTCCTACAACACTATTTATTAGCCCAATACATGCATACAGCATAACAGTTTATGAACAGGTTCACTAGAAACAATGTCAAGTGTTTAGCATACTACATATAAGCATTATAGTTCACAATTTGTTCACACTCTTTTCACAATTACATCTCTAAGTAAAACGCAAGTATAACATATCAATATCAAAAATGCACAAAATATTTCTGTCCATTCTCTCTCAATCAGTCCTTTAAATCACCATTAAGCTAACAGCCACCTTTAATGACCAGACTTCTTGCCACATCAAATTCAAGTGATTAGACAATAGTATTTTGTACAGCAGGCAAATTGTTTTATCTCAGTCCATTGGCTGGTCTCGTTCTCATAAATCTTAACCATTGGATAATAAATTCTGTTCATCCAGTTGGAACTGGTTTGCATTGCATCAGCAATTTCTGGAATAGACTCAGCTTGAGTTGTTAACTTCCGACCCTGATGCTTACAAAAAATGCCATCATAAGGAGTGTCCAAGTCAGGTCACTTCGACAATTTAACAGCTTATATAACAATTAAGGTTAGGAATAGGGATAGGCAAATTTACTCCACCACACACATGCCTTTTATGGTTGAAGTTTTGGAATGAATTACCCCAAAAATTAATGTATTGTTGCGTTCATGATACAATTGGGTCTCTAGAACATTATAATGAATTTTTTTATTGAACAAATTTCTTTTATGAAAGTCACTAATTATATTTTATTTATTTGCTTTATCCATTATAACTAGTGGCATAAGGGCATGTTCCATTGTTTGGTCTTCCATCCAAATACTAAGTCTTCTTTCCATTTCTTCAAGCAAATGGCTTCTTGAATGAGTTGGTGTTGTTGCTGATCATTTCAAGGTCGTAGTCGCAGAGCTCTTGTGTGCAATTTTTATAATTTGTTATCATAGAATTTGCCAAGTTTGAAGAAGCACCCAAACCATCTTGAGATAACTGTTTATCAGCTTTCAGCTGCCTTGGCACTTGCAATTTCACATCCAAGCACATGTTTCTTCATTGCATCATAGATCACATGCTGGGTCACAATGGCTCCTATTGAACCATCCTTGGGAATTACTCAGCATGTGCACTATAAAAGTTCAGCGCTAAAATGGGCAGCATTAAGTGGGGTATTGATAGAGAGAGTTTTAAATTGTCAAACCCCCAATTCTCCATTTACAGTGTAGAGCTATAAAACATCGGCTCTGAAAGGGACAGCATTAAGAGTATTAATAGAGAGAGTCAAACCCTGAATTCTCCATTTACACTGCAGAGCTTGACCTCTTTATCTGCTGCAATTCGTCAATGCTGTAGTGAACATTTCAGCTCTTATTTAGAATGAATTAGAAGATATTTATATGGTAATCAGATGAGGCCGTCGGTCATGAATGAGTTAGACATTTATAACCAGTAATCAGAGGAGGCCTCGGTTTATATTATCAGATGAGTAACATGTAACACTTAGCAATTTCTTTAAATAGTATTACACATAATTTATAGAACAGTTATTTTTAATTTTCCTTTCAGTTCCTCCAACGTCCGTTGTTATAACAGCATCTACTGCCCAGCCAAGTTCCGGACATGGAATGAATCTTACATGTGTTAGTTCTTCCAGCAATCCTGCAGCAGAGATTCTGTGGATTAAGGGAGGCAAGCGGATTCAAGGAGTTAACCGTGGGGTTGTTGATGCAGAACATGGAGGAAAAAATACCACAAATGTTCTGCACTTTATCCCCACTTCAGCTGACCATAATGCTATATATGGGTGCCGTGCAACAAACACGCTTTTAGGACTTTCAGTCAATGATGCAATAACTCTTAATGTATCTTGTGAGTATTGATATTGTGGGTGTGTTCATGAGTACTTTGCACAACCATTAACAACATATAATAGCACCTAAGTGGTACAGCATGAGCCACCATGATTGTAATATGTGTATAAACATATTTTTAAGGAAGAGAGAGAGAGAAGTATATCTGTTAATTATTGCCTTGCTATAAATTCCATGGCAATAACCCATCAAATTGTCAGGACATGATTACAGTAAAATAAGAAAAAATGGTTTGCTTTCATGAAAAATAATCTATTATAATAAAATGTTATCTCTCTTGAATGTCACAGCATGTAAGTCTTTTTTAAATTATTAGTTACTGTGGATGCTGCTTTCTTTCTTTATATAAAAAGGAGCATATTCTGCTTGCTGTTAAAGGGCCAGAAAAACATACCATTTTAAACTGATTTTAGGAAATAAAATCAGTAAACTAAAATGTAAGAGTGTTGCTATATTATGTTACATCAGAACTAAAAATAGTATGAGACTGAGAGTGTCAATTAATTCTTGACCATAGTTTGTGAACTCTCAGGGTAAGCATATAAAGCTGTATAAACTTTATGCATAAGTATAATTCTTGATCAAATCATCAGTGTACTATGACCCAACATTGGATACATTCTTCATTTTACAATGGTCCACCATTTAATAAATTGTTCATTTTACTATGGCCAAACAGTCTAAAAACCACTTCCAAAAGTTGCTGCAACAATAAACAGTAAGAATGTCAAATGTGACATTAATGAGCATGATACAAAGTTTGGCAGGCCAATACCATAATGTTTTACATACTTGAAACAGCAAATAGAATATTTTCTCTTCAGCTTTTCATGGAATAAAATATCTAAATTCTCCAGTCTTGCTAGAGCATTTCATTATTTGGTCTAAAGTTGATAAAGTACAAAAGGTAGAAGATGATATAGAATATAGTGGACTGCAAGTGAGATAAAAATGTAATATATTACTTCTTTTTCTTCAGTCTGTCTTTAGTGGAGATCTCAGCAAATTAATAATATGTAATCATTTTTCTGTCATTGAAACACCAAGACTAAAATGTGTTATGTATTTTTAATCTGTTGCAGAAGAATTGTATATTTCAAAAAATAGGGATTATTCTAGAGATAGTACAAGGGACACTGCCTCTAGACTAAAAGCTAGCTATTAAGTGGCCTCTCAGTTGGTTTTATATGTATGTTTCTAGCTGTATGTTTCATTGGTAAATCACTAAATTCTTTTTAAAAAGCATATTTAATTTTTATATTACTTTATCATACTTTGACAGTTTAACTCTCAGTTTATGTTGATGTTATTGATTATAGATTAAATATATATATATGTGCATTCCTGAGCATGTGAAAACTACCCATTTTAATTTAATCCAATCTTAAGTACCTGTGTAATTTAACATTAGGCACTGTGAGCTCTTCTGTTTAATTTGTGTCATATCATATCAGGCTGGAATTCTCAGAATCTCGTATGCATCATACATAACTAGTAATTTTATTCTAATTATGTTACTTATAGCATGACTTTTCTGATACGTTTTCCCTAAAATTAATTCTTCTTTTAGTTCCTCCTGAGTTTGTAAATCCAGTACCTGCCATCATTGACATGACTGCTGGGGATAATCGCAATATTAACCTTACTACTTATGCCAACCCGGCTGCTGAGACATACAAACTTTTCCGAGAGGGAGTGGAATTGTCAATTCCAGGTGATATCCCACGCTTCACCCTTGAAGGTGGAATTTTAAAGATTACTGCCATCACAAAATCTGACCGTGGAAACTTTACCATGAAAGCTTTGAATTCTCAAGGTTCCAATACCTACAATTTCTCCATCAATGTTAAATGTGAGTTTAGTGTTGTAACATTTGACTTTTTGATTGCAGGTGTTTTTCATCAAGGATATTCCATTAAAGACTGATCATTGTTTGTAAGGTTCTTTGCTTTTGTTATGTAAAGAGAAAGAAAGTGTTCTTATCAAAAGAGACAACACATTAGCTTATACATTTAATTTGCAGTTGACTTGCACTTGAATATTTAAGACTTTTCCCTTGTGTTTCAGGAAGTTTGCACAAAAAAATAAACTGAATTTTCCAGCAAAAACTTCATTGTGATTGAGTACTAGAGGCATTGACATTTTAATGGGATGTGGGGTGGGGGGTGGGGAGTGAACACTTACTACAAGTTAAACAGCTTTAAGACTTACTCTTGTCATTTGCATCATAACTTTTTTTGTAATGATGTCATTCAAACTGTTGATTTAGGGAAATACAGCATATTTCATCTTCCCATCTGCACAATTGGTTCTTGATGGCAGCAGAAACAACCTGGCCAGAAAAAAAAGAAAACTAGGATTAAACTGTAACAATGCACTTTGCCCAGCCTTTACCAAAACCATACATTCATACCCTTGTCAGTTTCTAACAGCATTTGATGGGACATAGTGCCTCATTGCACCATCAAAATACAGACCCTGTTGATCCAGCAAGACATATCAGATGTCAGAATGCTTGGGTGTACAAAAGAATCTCTAGATATAGAGATCATTTAAAGTATTTCCAATGCCTCTTATGCCTCAAATTATATCTCCAGTCATGCATCTTGAGACAGTATTCTGATGTAATCATTGGCCACAGACTTTACAGAAGCTTGCATCACACTGAGCAGGATTACGGTCAGATCCACAGCAAAGTTATCTAAACTTTCATTCACTCAGTATGCTTATGCATCTTGATGTCCAAACACAAATGATGAACACATGAGATACTGATTTTGTGTGTGTGTGCGTGCGTTAACTTATGACATTTTGTACACAATTTCTTTATAAAATTTTATTACATTTTATGGTAGCTGTGTATCAAACTTGTTTGTTGCTACATCATATATTTTTTACCTATTCTTAACAGTTATACATACAGAAATCTATATCAAAATGGTCATCTATTTTTTACCTATTCTTAACAGTTATACATACAGAAATCTATATCAAAATGGTCATCTATTTTTTACCTGTTCTTAACAGTTATACATACAGAAATCTATATCAAAATGGTCAAGATTTGTGCAGTTACATTTTCATTATTCTCCCATGATTCATTTTTTAAAAAAATTATTATTAGAATATTTTATTACTGAGACCCTTCCCATATAAAAAAATATTCTACTTAGAATTAATTTAGTTCTTGATGTTCACTGAATGATTTATGATGGTTCTGTAATTAACTCCTTATGACATCCCATTGACAGAACTTGATGTCTAAGTTGATGTCAGTCAGTCATGTGTATATGGTTATGCTCAGGCGTGATTTCATATATCATAACTGATAACTTTCATGCATTTCTTTCATAGCTTTGATCACTAGATAAAAAAGGAAAATAATTGATCATTTATAAAATGACTGTTGTAGCACACACTTAAAATGCAATAAATCTAATAAAAGGTTTAAAAAGTAAAATAGAGGAAATTTTAAATCAGCATATCTTAATTAGTTAATCTTAAATGGAAAAATATATAAGTAATGTATTTCTTAATATAATAGTTATTTCATTTTTTTGTTAGATTCAGCCACAATTGTTGACCTGACAGAGCGTGTATTAGAAGATGAAGGTGGAACAGCATTTTTTGAGTGCGTTGTAGATGCTAATCCCATCACACCAGACATGATCACATGGACACGCCAAGGTTTTGACATGACCAAGACAAAGCAGAGGGTGGATGGTACCAAGTCTTATTTGACAGTGTATGAACTCATTCGCCAGGACACTGGAGATTTCAAATGCATTGCAGACAACAGCATTGGCACGCCAGCCACGAGAACTACAACCCTTGTTGTTAAATGTGAGCAGCATTTGGATGGTGTTCAGATGTTCTTATTAAAACGACATTGTATGTTTAACATCACAGCTTGGCCTTCAGTTTTGGTAGCTTATATTCAGAAAACATTATGTATGCTTATTGGATAATTTCATACATTCAGCATCTTAGCATGCCTTGAGTTTTGATTTTTCATATAATTTTTAACAATCCTGCAAAATGTTCTCACTTCTCATCTTTTTGTCTTTTTCTCATGTTTTATGAAGTTGAATTTAAGGGCTTTGTATTGTTTTCTTGGCAATAGATGCACCAATAATTGACAAATCTCCAGAGAATGCTAAAGCTGCCAGTGAAAAGGGACAGGTTGCAACACTTGTGTGTAAAGCACAAGGAGCTCCAGATATTGCGTTTACTTGGTCCAAGGTAAGTTTCTGGTGTACTATATCCTACTTATAGGGTCCTGCTTGATTCTAATGGTGTTAGCATGTCTCTCTTCTTTGGTCTAGTTTGAGTCTAATAGTTTAACCTTATCCCTCTTGCAGGGTCCAGCTTGTCTAATGGTATAACATAATTCTTGTTTGGTCTAGTTTGAGTCTAATAGTTTACCTTATCCCTATTGCAGGGTCCAGCTTGTCTAATGGTATAACATAACTCTTGTTTGGTCTAATTTGAGTCTAATGTGTACCATATCCCCCTTGCAGGGTCCAGCTTGTCTAATGGTATAACATAACTCTTGTTTGGTCTAGTTTGAGTCTAATAGTTTACCTTATCCCTCTTGCAGGGTCCAGCTTGTCTAATGGTATAACATAACTCTTGTTTGGTCTAATTTGAGTCTAATGGTTTACCATATCCCTCTTGCAGGGTCCAGCTTGTCTAATGGTATAACACAACTCTTGTTTGGTCCAGTTTGAGTCTAATGGTGTACCTTATCCCTCTTGCAGGGTCCAGCTTGTCTAATGGTGTAACATAACTCTTGTTTGGTTCTGTTTGAGTCTAATGGTGTACCATATCTCTATAGCTCCATCCAATGATATACCATATCTCTATAGCTCCATCCAATGATATACCATATCTCTCTAGCTCCATCCAATGATATACCATATCTCTCTAGCTCCATCCAATGATATACCATATCTCTATAGCTCCATCCAATGATATACCATATCTCTATAGCTCCATCCAATGGTATACCATATCTCTATAGCTCCATCCAATGATATACCATATCTCTCTAGCTCCATCCAATGATATACCATATCTCTCTAGCTCCATCCAATGATATACCATATCTCTCTTACCTAGTCTGAGTCTAATTGGTATTCCACAGCTCTCTTACTTTTTTGAAGGAGAGTCCAAGGCTCCTACCTGGTCCAAGTTGAATTCAAAGATCATATATTACCATATATCCCTTGCTTTGTTCAAGATGAGTCTCTTGTGTACTGCATATCTCTTATCTGGTTTAAGATGTCTAGTAGTATACCATATTTCTCTTGCCTCATTCAAGATGAATTTGAGGTATGCTGTATCACTCCAAATTTGTTCAAGATGAGTTTGAGGTGTATCATATCTTTCTTGCCTCATTCACAGTGATCTTTGGTACCTAGTTCAAGATGAGTCTTTGGTGTATTATATCTCTTGGGTTCAAAGTGTGTCTATGAAGCACTCTACATCTCTTGATACGTTAAAACTGAGCCTTTGGTTTACTGTACTTCATTTTCTCATTTGAGTCTTGTTTTATATTGTATTTTACTACTCTTACCTGGTTGAAAGTGATTTTTTTTTAATTGTCTAATATAAGGCAAAATTCATTATGCATTAAAATAATGATCCAAAGTAAAGCAAATTATTTCTTTCAGTAGAGAAAGTATTAAATGTAATTTGATAAGAACATGTTGCAGGTATGTTGGTGTTCTAAAATGAAAGAAAAATATTGCTATTGCATATTTCAGACTACCAGTTGAGATAGAAAGGGTTCATTACTATCAGTATAACTCATCTCAGTTTTTTTTCCCTGTTGCTAGAACAACGCTCTGCTGGACACATCACATGCAAAATACACAGCAGAATTCGACAAAAGTGAAACTGTTCAATTCAAAGGCACACTAAAGATAAAAAATGTTGCCAGAGAGGATTATGGAATTTATACTTGTACTGCCACCAACAGCAAAGGCTCTGACACATTTGAAATTTCTCTACATGGCACAAGTAGGTTGCTTGTAATGTTGAAACATTTTCTTATCAATTTGTATCTCTATCATGTTAACAAAGATTGGAGATTTTTACATAGGCACATAGTGTTACATTATAAAAGCATTTAACATAATTTCAA
This sequence comes from Sinotaia quadrata, assembly GCA_028829895.1. NCBI lineage: Eukaryota > Metazoa > Mollusca > Gastropoda > Architaenioglossa > Viviparidae > Sinotaia > Sinotaia quadrata. Next base: position 135,933,778 of record CM054179.1, read on the forward strand.
TTTCCTTTGGCAGAAAAGTCAGTTTTTAAATTATTAATTTTGTTGAGCAATGTTATATAATACACATTTATAATGATTTCTGCTTTTTTTGGCAGAGAAATTAATTTAAAGATGATGTTTAATTGTAGTTGTTAAAACATTCAGCAGACATGATCTAGCTAGTTTATGTTTAGTATATGGTAGTATATGGTATATTACAGTTACCAGTATTATTGATTATTTCAGAAGTCAAAACTGATCATCTGTATGTCTGTGTTCTGTGTGTGTGTGTGTGTCTGTGTCTGTGTGTATACATGTATGCACATGTGTATATTTGTGTGCACTCATGTATGCATGTGTGTGTTGTGTGAGGTCATTTAATATAATAAAGGACATGTGCAAAAAAATGTTTCTTATGATTGAGCAATAGGGAGAATTTGTTCTTTAGTGCTGGTCACAATTATTACTCTTCTATAATTGAGTGCTAAAATTAGCATTTGGTATTAACAGGTAAGCCTGACCCACCATATGATCTACAATTTGTGAATGCAACACACAACAGCATCACCATTCACTGGAAGCCAGGCTTTAATGGTGGCCTTGAACAGTCTTTCCGAGTGCGCTACAAACCCACTGACAGGCGTGGTTATGTATATGTGGATATTAGTCCCCCTTCCACCACCATGTTCACAATTACAGGTATAACAATATATTATTGATATGATAGTTCACAAAATATACAATAATGTTTATGATGATGTAAGAAATCAGGGTAAGTTGGAAATGTACTTTTTTTCTGAGTCAAGCATTTCTTATTCTCATGGCCAAATATTTTATCCTCTACATGACTACTCTCAGTCATTTAGAATTTACTCAAATAAAATATTAGAGAACATAGAAAATGACCTCAGTCTTGTTAATGAGCCATTAGGACTGAAATAATTATTATATTGCAGCAGTCACTCTTTATGACAGAACTTTTACACTAATGAATGAACTACTATTTACAGCAATTCTCTACTCAAACATTACCTCCCTCTTACTTCCTGAACATATCAGATTTGTTAGAATTGTGTGTTCTAATATTTTTGGCATTTTAGACAGTCACTATATGTGACAGAGCCTTTTATTAATTATTATCAATATTTACAGTTAGTTACAAATGAACAATAGATCCAAATACTATCTAACAAAGGGGTTCTTCCTGGGATCCATGGACCCCTAAAAAAATTTTTCAAAGCGGTCCATGACTTTTAAAACGTTGAGAACCACTAATCTAACAGAATGTTTCCTATAGAGTAAATTCAGTCCTATATCTACTAATTTTCATCATAGAATGAGAGCTTTTTAAAGAGTAAAAAGGTACATAATTTCGATTGATTTGATTGTTTCTCCTCATGCATTGTGGCATTCATGTTTACATGCAGACACTTCAAACCTTACCTGTCCAGCTTTCACTTGACACTTCTTGTCGGCTGCTTGTTTACCTTGCCTGTAACCAGGTGGATGCCTGCAAGCATTCTTGCTTATCAATCCATTCCTAATCAAAACTCTTGCTGGTTTCTATAGATGCTTCTAGGAGTCGGATCATCATTGTACTTTCCCCTGGTCTCTATAGTTAATGTCACATCGAGGGAATCAGTCAGTGCCTCATATGATGGCCTTAGGCATTGCAAATTCAGACCAAGTGCATTCACATGTCATTTGAACAGACAGAATATTGTAAATATCTAAAAGTTCAAACTAATGGAAGATAAAAATAATTCATAAGCAATTAATTAAATATGGATGGCAATTGCTCTCTCACATCATCATAAGAACTACTTTGAATCAGTAAGTAAGTTCTAAACAGACTAATTGATGTTTATGTCAGTGATATTAAAATATTCATTGCCTTTGATTAGACTAAGCCTAGCCATTGGAAGAAAAGAAGTTCCACATAATATATGATTTAAAGTAAAAGATGCCTTACAGTTGTCAGACTGATGTTATTTAGACAACAGATGGAGCATTTTAGTCTATCTGAACACGATTCTGTTGACCAAAAGGAAAGGTGAAAAAGACAGAGAGAAGAGTGAAAACTAAATTAGATTTGTGTAATTAATAAACCATTGGTTGGTTGTGCACATGTTTGTGTGACAGAAACATAAATTATTTGTTCTGGCATTGCGTTCTGAGTTATGTTTTGGCACATTATTTAACACACTTTCATATATTTATGTTATTGAAAAATATCCATTATTAATCACACACACCTCAAAGTTTGTATTTTTAATTTAAGCACTTTTTAAAAAAAATGGACATTATCAATATTTATTTATCTATTTACTAATTTATATGTATTGATTACCAGTGAGATGTTTTATACTTTGCTACCTGCCTTTTGAATATATACCATTCTTCTGACATGATAGCAAACATTTGCTAACAGGAAAAAGCAATAATTTTTCTAGTCTTGTTAATTAAGTTTAGAAATTATGGACACTATAAATTTTGAATATGTTCCAAAAATATGAGCACATAACTTTGGTATTTGTTTTGGACTCCTTTATTTTGTTTAGGTTTAAAGCTTGGAACAGAATATGAGATGACAGTCCTAGCATTTAACAGCCTAGGTGAAAGTGCATTCCAGACACAGGGTGTTGTTGCCAAGACAGCAAGTAAGTACCAGTTACAGTCAGAAATGCAGATCTTATGAAATATTGGTTTTCTGTCTCTCAAAATAAAATAAAAGCCAAAGGTTCCCAGGTTATTAGCATGTTGATGAATTGGCTGCTAGCTTTAAAGTGTATTTCTGTATGACTGCTAAATCTCATCTACTCTGCTCCTTACCATTTACTGTAAATCGATCATCAGTGATCAATAGAAATAGCCTCTATTAAATTTGCTTCTTGAAATTTAAAAGAAATCATTTATGATATCATATTTTATTTTGCACAAATAAACCATTTTTTATGCATTAAGACTAAGGAATACATTTTTAAAAATATTATTTTGAAGAAAAACCTCACGTTAGAGTATGCTAAAGAGATTGACCTAATTTTCAGCATCCATCATGCCATTGAGTTCACTTATATTTTGTGGTTGTTCATTTGCCTGTAATTGATCTGTAATGGTTTTGAATTATAAAAGTAACAGTTAGCTCATATGGTGGATGCTGGGTAAAGTTGGAGGCTGGGGGGTCCAAAAGAAAAGTAGATATCAAGTGATGAAGAACTTTTAACTTTGGAAAGTATTATCAACCCTGTTAACCTAAGGAGCACAAGCACATTTTCTTTTTTTTTTTTATAGATATGTATTAAAAATCTAGAGAAGTATAAACATATGTAAATATTCTTCCATAAAAAGTGTCTTTTGTTTTATTATGTGTATGTGCAGAAATGTTCATTTATTTTTTAATATTTTTACAAGCTGTTAAGCGTATATGGGAGTGGTCAGCTGATAGTACCTGCAAAGGCAGTATGTTCTGTTAACTACAGGTTAATGTTATTGCCTATAATGCTGTTTTATTTTTTGTGTGCAGAATATATTTCTTCTTTTAGTTTTGGTTATAACAATTTGCATGAATCCTGGTCTGACAATTTTTTATCATAAACTTTTCATTGCCACAAAGACCAAACAAATAATATCTTTTATTGTATTCATAAAATGCAGTATTGATTGATAACAATTAATAAAATGCTTGGAATAATCAAATGAGATGAACATATTCAATCTGCTTCATATTTGCCATAAATAATTTTAAATGATTTCTTGTTAATCCTACTTTACATGTAGTTCACTTTTCCAAAATGTCTGCCATGAATAAAATTTAGTTTCATTTGGTGCAATATTTAGTATTTAAATTGTATTAATAATTTATTTATAAAACCATTTTTAGAGGATGGAAGCATATATCAGTAACTTCATTCATCATAGCTGAATACTTATGTGTATGACATTATGCAATCTCTGTTGATAAAGTGTTGTAATATTTCACTGTCCATGATACACATTTTTTGTCATGTACATTATTACACAAACAACCATGACTTATATATTAATTGGAATAATGCTGATAATGTGTGCAAATCATTATATTTGGCACATGCAAGTGATTTGTTTGTTTGTGTATACCTTTTTCCTCCTTTGTGATTGGTAGGGATACCTAATTTAAGTTTGTTAGCTTAAATATATATTAGCTATTTTCTTAAATGATGTATTATAAATTATTATAACTAATATCTGATGCTTCTCCATTCAAAATGAACACAATTATATGTACACTGAGACAGACAAATACATGAGAAATAATCATTCATTTAAACCATGTGCATTTTCTCGAAAAAGATCTGTAAGTCCCATAACTCAGAGTTAAACAAACTCACCTTAGTTCAGGATTTTCATGACAGTCAAGAAATGACTAGACAGAGGCAGACTGTGTATAGAGAAAGTTTTCAAGGACACTCGAACAATATCTCTTATTAACATGACAATGGACATGTGTATCCTACATCAAATTAATTAGGTAACAGTCAGACATACATTATAGTATATTTTAATAAAGTAAACACAATATATTATTAACAAGGCAAAAGACTTGTGTACATTTAATCATATTAACAAGCCAAGGACATGAACAGTTGTTTTTTTCATTAGCAATGCAATGAGCATATGTACAGTACATAGTAATCGTGATCTAAAAAACAGTATTTCATATTAATGAGGCAAAAGATATATGTATTGCTGAAGCTAAGACCATGTACATTACATCATACTAATGAGGTAAATAACATTATATACAGTACCTCATGTTAAACAAGGCAAGCAGATAGGTAGGTGTCCTTGAATTCTCACCAATGAGAAGGCATTAGCATGCATAATTAATCAGTCAGTGTTTTTGTTGTTTTATTTTGTTGCTTTAATTTTATTTTCTTTTATTTATTTATCTGTTTAACTTAAAAAGATGATTTCAGTTCATAAGAATGTTGGTTGCAGTTTACTTGAATTGGAAATTTTACCTAACTGTTAAATCAACAGCAGACTAAACAGTCATTTGATCACAGTATAGGATGGCAGGCATATGCTAAACTTACTACCATTTCCAAAAGCTTTCCTGTCAGTTTTTCTCATGTCATAATTTAACCTATTGCCTTGATTGTCTCACTAGACATTTTTCATTTATTATATTTTTGCTTAAAGTCTTGTCAACCTTTGTCTGACACTGGTCATTTATTATGTGTCTGCCTAAAATGTGAAATCATCTGTCAGCCACTGGTCAGTTATGTGTTGGTTATTATGTGCTTGCAGGTGTAGTTCCACCTGCAGACATCTCTACCTCTGAGTTACAAGGTTCAGATGAAGTGCCAGTTATCATCATCCTTGTTGTTTGCATTGTGGGAGTTTTCTTGCTCACACTCAATGTTGGACTGATTCTATTCTTTGTCAGACGGCGCAAGAAGCGTTTGGAAAGTAAGTTTTCACTTGCCATAGTGTCAGTGCTCTGCACTTGAGTGGTATTAAGGCTAATTAAGAGAATGGAGAAGAATGAGAAATTCTATCCTGTAAATTGCCAGCAAACCTTTTTTTGCAATTATTTGATTACAGATGGAAGCGACACAACAAGTCATACAAACACATTTGAACTGTATGGCCCAACAAAAGCTGAAACTGCACTCTATCCTGTGGCAGCCTCAGATGACAATCGTAGCTATGGAACCTACGATAAGAGCATGGACGAATTTTCAGATGACTACAATAGGGAATATGAGGTAGAGCTACTGTAGATTTTATTTGTATCTCTCATATTCTTCTTTCTTTGAAATACATGCATACACACACACACACACACACACACACACACACACACACACACACACACACACACACACACACACTCACACACTCTCTCTTTCTCTCTCTCTCTCTCTCTCTCTCTCTCTCTCTCTCTCTCTCTCACCTTTCTTTTCGACAAACTGCCCAAAAGAAATAAAATAATAACAGTTAATTCTAATACAGTTGAACTCTTCCATGTATTTAACACAACATTCGCACATATGTGATTGATATGCTCCTATGTTTTTACCTTCTTGAATCAAAATTTCTTTCAAATGTATTTATTGATCATAGTATAGGATGGCAGATACACAATTAAAATCACTTAGTCAGATGTGTATCATGCTCATGACCAAAGATATTCTCTTACACCTAGCTGGCTTATTAACATTACTGATTGTTGCCTTTCCCAGACTGAAGAAGTGAAGCAAATGTTTTTGCCTCCACAGTCTGAATATGCCAACCGTCCATTCACCCCTAATAAACTAGAGTCACCACGAATGGGCAATCACAAGACCTATCTCATGGATGATCGTGATCATCAGCAAATGTATCATGAAGGTAGGTCATTTATTTGTGTTGTAGATTGTTTACCTGTATAGAAGACAAAGATATAATATATGTACATTATTGTTGAGTGGCTGAATAATTTTAATTTGAAAATAGCTGCTTATGATTTTTTAAACTCCAACCATGTATTGATTGTACTTTACTAGAATACTACAGTTAGTTAAGCATTTGCCTATGGTACTGTATTACTGAACACTAGTACCCATGTGTAGCTTTAAGAATATAACAAGATGTGTAAACATCTCAAGTAAACCCTCAGTATTTACGGATCTTGCTTTCAAAGATTCACTTATTTGTGGATTTTTCTGTATACTTTTCCTTATTTTGGGGGTTAATTTACACATTTGCTCTTTAGATAGAGATTTCAACTTCAGAATGATATATATTAACACATGTATTTCAAGCAGCTGAACTAAGTCTTACATACACACAAACACATATTAAATAGTTTTTCACACACAAATTTGCAAGATGGCAAGTGTGAACTGATTGCATATGCTGCATCATGAATAGTGTAAGTTATGACATTTCCCTTCTCTTGTAAAATTTGATAATGAAACCCTCTTACACATCCTGTAAATAAAAATATTTTTTTCCTCTTCCTTTTATTTCTTACCGCTGTTTAATTTTTATTCATTATTGATGTTTGGCTGTGGCTTCTATGACACCATCAGAAGAGGGCACTTCAGTTCAAGAATATTACTTTTATAGTTCTATATCTGTTTCTGTATAATCCCAATGTACATTATATTGTTCTTGATGTATTGAAAATAAATTATCTCTTTGAATCCACTGACTGAAATCATTTTCTGAGTAAGTGTATGCTGCTAAAGAATAATATACTGAAAAATTGCATAAATACCTCAGCACATATTGGTTTCTTGGTTTCTTATATTTTAACATCAGTATATACTATAATTATTTGCAAAATGATCAAAATATGTTTTTGTCAGCATAATGTTTTAGTAAGTTGTAAGAGAAAAGCAATGGAAACAAATGAAGATAACTAGACATTAATTAAGTATGAGTTTTGTCCCTTGAAGTGTGCACACTAGTATCTATAATAATTAAAAATTTGTCATCCTACTTTACTCTGTTGGCACTTGCTTAGCTCAAGGGTGTATAGGTACATCAAAAGCAGTAAAGAAGTTAAAAACCTGCATATATTTTAACTCACAATGCACAATTGTTTTACAGTTTATGCCATCTTTTACAAAATTCAAAATTTATATATACAACTTTAAATTCTGCTAAATTTGTCTTCATCTTGTTTATCGCAGTGAGCAACTTGCAATAGGCATTAATGGGTTTAATGCCATGTAACGCTAATGCTGTGTATTGCTAGCCAGTTTGATTCACAGCAGCTTGTAGGGGGAAAAGATGAAGAGAAAAAATGTCAAATGTTGCAGTTTTCAGTGTCTGACATCAAATAAGGCTTTGCAATTTAAAATGTCAAAAGTGACAGTGTGGTGTAATTTTGGTGATCTGTGCTGATATACATTCTATGTATGACAGATTTCCTAATTTCTTCAAAACAAACTTTTAAGTGGCTTCTCATACCACGATGTTGTAAGCTTTCTTCACTTTTTCTGCAATATCTTATAAAGAAGAGAAAAGAGTGCATCACCTGCAGACCTATTTCTGTAGTACAAATTGTCTTTCATTTATATTGTCTTCACCATTATACTTGTATCCGCTTCTTTCTCTTCAATGGCAAGATTACTGGAACCAGATGCCTATATATTTTAATATGAGGTATTAGTATCTGTCACAGTCTGATAAAATTGTCCGACTTCGTGACCCACTTGCCTTGTTTACTTCAAATTCGAATATTTGAAACCCTTGGCCCTTTGTTCCAAGCTTCCTTTTTCTAGGTGCTTCTAGAACAGGTCAAGATGTTATGTAACTTTAGGACCATTGTCCAGTTCTCGAACCAACCACATGCTTTGCGAACAGTCACGTGATACGCAATATACCTTTCTATATATGTACCCACACGCTTCCGCTCCCTCACTTCGAGCACATTTTAGCTAATTCCATCAGCTTACTCGGGTCGTGAGAGGCAGCCGGCGCCATAGAGAATCAAGGTACCCTTCGACTTCTCTCAAAGGTATCATTTTATTTAATAGTATTTGCCTATGTATTGTTTAAGTATGTATTTGTGCTATGTATTATATGATTTCCATATACACTTGAGCATGGTTCAGAGAAATAGCTGAAAACCTATATGTTACGGAATATAAATTTATTGTAACCATTTTCCATTTCTGTACTTTAATTTATATTGTTTTAATTCACTAAGAGCCAGAATGCTGCGCTCGATATGAATTCTTCATGTAATTCAATTATTGCGTGTAATTTAAATTGTAAATTGTGAAGCGCTCTGTCGGCTTGAATTACCCCTTGTATGAACATTAATTTAACGTTGTATCTATTTTATTGCTTCATACGTCATGACTGTTAAATGGAACACATGTGAGACGATTATATTTTTTCTAAAATCTAATTGTAAGCGACGCGAAGTCGAAACTCTTTGTTCAGCGTATTTAATTGAGCCATGCCTAAGTAGGACCTGTTAGGTTGAGAATTATATCCAAACACGTTGCATCCACAGGTCGGCTCATGGTTCATGTTCACCCATGCCTCACCTGCATTAGCTTATTGGTGTAAGCGTGTCGAAATCCACTCTGAGGGCCATGCTGCAAAAATTCCAGTTCCTAGCCACTAACAAAGGGACATCATTCCTTATGCACCACGTGTGTCGTTAAAGGGGGACTGAGGGAACGAACCGGCATGACTGAGTGTTGAGACCAAGGATACAAGAATAGAGCTAAGTGCAAAATCAAGTGTACAGATCTCAAAGGAACACTTTTCTGGCAATTTAGATTGACAAAAGTCAGGCATAGGCGCGTAAAGACAGAGTGAAGACTATTCGCGTTGCATTCGATTTATTGTTAATTTGTTAAACTTTATTAAATCTTATTTTCTTTGTTAATACCTCTTAGTAGTTGATTTCTATGCACAATAGACCAATTAGATTAATTCTTAGATTTGAATGGGGGCGGATGAGCAGAAAGATTGATGACGAGTGCATATTAATTTAGAGGGACTTAACTGTTTTCAAATCTAGCTAAAAGTTCGCAGTTTATTAGTCTGTAAATTTGTCGTCTGAACTACAAGACGCACTTTTAATTAGTCAGATAATAAATTGAGCAACCAGTCTGCGTAGAATATGAGAGGAAGAATTAATTATATTTAAAGTCTTTTAATTATTCTAAGCAGGGTCTTTAAATAAATACTGGAAACGTAACAAGTGTGGGTCGTCGCGGGATTGATATGTATTAAATTGTAAATTGTAACATTTTTATACATAGGGCGCATCATAACCTAGAAACGAACGAACGAACAGAATTGCCAATTGTTCTTTTGATTTTTGTATCACTGATTTTCTTTGCTTTTGTTGTGACATGTGCATGTATTCTTTTGCAGAGTAGCGTGCATGTTAGTTAATGTTGATATATTTAAGCGTAGTTAAATATGTCATGTTAGCTATTGAATGATTTATTTAGTATTGTGTTACTGAGTACTTCATTGTGAGGAGTCGAAGGTTATACCGCCAGCTAGGAGAGTTATCGGTAGTAACAGACTTCGGACTATTATATTTAGGGTGCTAGATATAATGTGTAATGTTGTATGGTAGGAGCCGTGACATTACGAAAGTCTTGGAACAGCGGACACTGTGACAAGCAGGTGAAACGTGTAAGAGTTAACGCGCAATTTATTTCGGAAGGTGTTCTGAGTAAATTAAATAATTTTTGTAAGGTTGTAGCCTAAAAGTTATTTTCGGGATAAGCGGAGTTATCGCCGACGGTTAAAACACACAATTCACGAGATACATTGTTATTGTAGCCAGCGCGCTAAGACAGTAAAATGGATCGCAAACAGGTTATCGAAGACCTGAAAGAAACCGGTATCATGATAGGATATCAGGGTGACGAACTGACGAACTACGTCAAAACTGAGCTAGAGAAAGCGGAAAAAGAGAAAGAAAGAGAAAGGGAAGAACGTGTAGCTGCTCGCGAGCTGAAAAGGTTAGAAACTGAAAAGTTAGCCGAAGCTAAAAAGTTAGAAGCCGAAACAGAAACAAAAAAACTAGAGGCTGAAACTGAGGCTAAAAAGCTAGCAGCAGACACGGAAGCAAAACGCATCGCAGCGGATACAGAAGCCAAACGCATCGCGGCAGACGCGGAAATAAAACGGTTAGAATGGGAAGTAAAGAAACTAGAAGTTACTAATCCAAACCGTGACCGCAGAAGCAGTGGTGATTCGCGTTCTAGCGATGGAAATAATCACAGTAGAATTGAAAATATCATTCCAAAGATAAATATGGTCCCATTTGATGAGAACAAAGATCAAATAGACGCGTATTTAAAAACGTTTGAAAAGTTAGCCAGAGCAACAAACATTCCAGCGGAACATTGGGCGATAAATTTATCGGGGTTATTGCAGGGCAGTGCGAAAAACGAGTTCAATAAGCTTAGCGATTCTGAGTCAGATAATTACGACACAGTCAAGGCCGCATTATTGAAACGTTACAAACTCACAGCAGATACATACCGACGTAAGTTTAAACAGGCCACTAAAGCCAGTTCAGAGACGCACGCACAGTACATACGACGTGTAACTGACTTGTTCCAAAGATGGATAGATCTAGCCGAAACTCCACAGACGTACGCAGGTCTTAGGGATGAAATGGTAAAAGACCATATTCTCGGGTCATACAAATCAGATCTACTGATTCACTTAGCAATAAGGGAAAAATCTACGCTAGAGGAGATAGGCAACGCCGCCGATCGCTTTGATGACGCACATTCTCAATTCTCGAACGCACACGCGAACAACAAGTCTCGACCGAATGAACCGCAGACTCGAAAGGATAAGAAAAATGACGGGAAGGCACCTAATGAGCGTGATGATAAAACATCTAAACCCGACACTAAAAACAAGTCCGACAAACAGAAAGATAAAAAGAATCTTGCATGTTACACTTGTGGTGATAGTGGCCATTTTTCACGAACATGTCCTGAAAAGAAAACAGCTAAAGTTTACGCAGTAGAAAGTCATACACCTAAAACAGAAAAGTCGAATCGAACACCAGTACAGGCAAACGGTCACGATACAATCGCTTTGCTTGATACAGGGTGTGAGCTAGACGCTATTGTAAATGCATCATTAGTTAACCGTACCGACTACACAGGGGAGACAATCTCTGTCACCTTTGCAAACGGCGAACAAGACATTTTACCAGTAGCTGAAGTCTCGATTGTTTCAGACTTTGTAGAAGGAACAGTCAAAGCGGCAGTTATGGAAAACTCACCGCATGACGTGATCCTTGGTTGCAAGTATGTTTTGCCGTGCAAAAAACAAACTTCAACTGAACCACCACTGGTTAACGCTGTAACCAGAGCAGCGAGTAGTAAAGACAAATCTGTAACTGCACCGATGTCTGCCGCACCAGCCGTAGATAAAGCAACAGTTAGCGAGATTAAAATATTACAAGCTGAGGACGAAACACTAGACAAGTTACGCAGACAAGCTGTACTTGTTAGTGACGTCAACACTGACGATTCGAATAAGAAAGCGTGCATTATTCTGAAAAAGGGTTTATTGTACCGCTATTCGAAAGTGGGAGACGAATTTCGGAAACAATTAGTCGTTCCACAAACCAAACGAAATGACGTATTACGATTAGGTCATGAGAGTCTTTTTGGTGCACACATGGGTGTACAAAAAACAACTAGTCGTATTACAAGTGAGTTTTATTGGCCGGACATCACTGCCGATATCCGTAGATTCGTGTTAAGTTGCGACACATGCCAGAGAACACAGTCTAAAAATTCAATCAGACCCGCACCGTTAGGAGAGCCTGAACTGATCAGTGAGCCCTACAAACGCGTAGCAATGGATTTGATTGGGCCTATAATACCCACATCAACGAGAGGTAATCGATACGTGCTGACCACTATTGATTACGCAACAAGATTCGCCGACGCAGTACCATTGAAAAATATTGATACTGAAACTGTCGCCGAAGCCCTTTTCGGTCTTTGGAGTCGTGTTGGTATTCCTACTGAAATTTTGACAGATCAGGGGAGTCAATTCATAGGCAACGTAATGAAGGAAGTAAATCGTTTACTTTCCATCAAACATCTTACTTGCACACCATACCACCCCCAGGCAAATGGTCTGATTGAAAAATACAATGGGACATTAAAAACAGCACTTAAAAAGCTCGCCACTGATAAACCGAAAGACTGGGACAGATACATCCCTGCCCTACTATTTGCATATAGGGAGGTGCCACAATCTTCCACCGGATTTTCACCATTTGAGCTACTTTACGGACGTACTGTACGCGGACCGATGATGATTTTGAAGGCACTTTGGACTGATGAAAAGACAGATGACGAAGTTAAGACAACTTATACATACGTCACTGACTTAAGAAACCGTCTTGAAACTATAGGCAAGATAGCACGGGAAAACCTGACGATAGCTCAGTCTAGACAGGCAGAATATTACAATAAGCACACCAAACCTAGAGAATTTGAAGTTAACGACAAAGTGTTATTGTTGCTTCCTGAAGCACATAACAAACTTCAGATGAAATGGAAGGGGCCCTTTGTAGTTACCGCCAAGCTAGGGGGACTGAACTATAAGGTGCAGACAGGAAAGAGAGAGAAAATCTTTCATGTTAACCTACTCAAAAAGTACATAAGCCGTGAGGATCAAACCACTCAAGCTGATTTTGTCGTAGCGACGATAGTTACAGAAGACGAGGGGGATACTGATTGCGTCACTGGTACTTTACCAAACTGTCCTCTACAGACGGACGAAACTGTCAAAGACGTTAGGGTAAATGAAGCCTTGACAGAAAGACAGAAAAAAGAAGTGAATGAATTGCTTAATGAGTTCTCATCTACTCTGACAGACAAACCAGGGTTGACAGACTTAATAGAATTTTCACTGAAGCTGACTGACAACAAACCGATACGTTTGAAGCCGTATCCGTTGCCACACGCTAAGATAGATGACGTTAGACGTGAGATTAAGACTATGCTAGATCTAGGGGTCATAGAGAAGACTGACAGTGCCTACGGATCACCCATCGTGTTGATTAAAAAACGTGATAACTCGTTCCGTTTTTGCGTAGACTACCGCAAGCTCAATCAAGTGACAGAGTTTTGTGCCGAACCTCTTCCTGATCCGGATCTCATCTTCACTAAGCTAGCTAACGCTCATTACTATACCAAAATAGATTTGTCACGCGGTTTTTGGCAAATCAAGGTCAAGGACACTGATCGACACATACTAGCTTTCACTACACCAGTAGGAAACTACACATGGAAAGTTATGCCTTTCGGAGTTTCAAACGCTCCAAGCATTTTTTCTAAAATGATGCGGTCATTGTTAGAACCACTGTACGGACGTGGAGTTGAGAACTTCATGGATGATTTAATTCTAGGCACCCAGACATGGGAGGAGCACTTAACACTCTTACGAGATGTGCTAGCCAGATTAAAGCAAGCCAACCTCACTGCCCGCCCTACGAAGTGTGAAATAGCACAATTCTCCTTAGACTTCTTGGGACACAAGTTGAGTCATGGAACTATGTCGCCAAGTGAAGCTAAGATAGCACAACTTAAGGACACTTCACAACCGCTAACAAAAACACAAGTTAGAAGTTTTCTTGGTCTTGCTAATTACTACAGAAAATTCGTACCAGATTTTAGTGCCATTGCATGTCCTCTGACTGACTTGACACGTAAGAATATGCCTACAAAAGTAGTGTGGACTGATGCATGCCAAAACGCTTTTGACACACTGAAATCTAGACTGACTTCAGATTTAGTTGTTAAACTGCCAGATCTGACAAAACCATTCTTGTTAAGGACTGATGCTAGCAACACAGGATTAGGAGCAGTGTTATTACAAGAACACAATGACACCAAACACCCAGTTGCATATGCAAGCCGTAAACTCACAACTACTGAACAGAAATATTCCACCAGTGAAAAGGAATGTCTTGCAATAGTTTGGGCCATAAAAAAGTTCGAAAACTATTTGTACGGAAAAACCTTTGTCATTGAGTGCGATCACCAGCCGTTGGCCTTTCTCGGGCAGGCGCAATTTACGAACAGCCGTTTAATGCGTTGGTCTTTGTTTCTGACACAGTATGACGCAAATATTCATTACATCAAAGGGTCTTTGAATGTTGGCGCAGATTACATGAGTCGTGCTTGATGCCATCAAGTGCCGGTACTGATAGAATGTTGTTTAATCAATTAACTGAACCCTACGGATTCCTTCCTGTAAATATGAAATATAGTTGCACACTTTATCTCTAGAGATGTTGAAATTTTTTTTGTGTAAATTTTTCTTCATTGTGGACTTCTACATTTTATCATACATAATTTGTAGGAGGCATTTTATCTTTGGCAAGATAAACGCCTCAAAAGCAAGGGGGTGTCACAGTCTGATAAAATTGTCCGACTTCGTGACCCACTTGCCTTGTTTACTTCAAATTCGAATATTTGAAACCCTTGGCCCTTTGTTCCAAGCTTCCTTTTTCTAGGTGCTTCTAGAACAGGTCAAGATGTTATGTAACTTTAGGACCATTGTCCAGTTCTCGAACCAACCACATGCTTTGCGAACAGTCACGTGATACGCAATATACCTTTCTATATATGTACCCACACGCTTCCGCTCCCTCACTTCGAGCACATTTTAGCTAATTCCATCAGCTTACTCGGGTCGTGAGAGGCAGCCGGCGCCATAGAGAATCAAGGTACCCTTCGACTTCTCTCAAAGGTATCATTTTATTTAATAGTATTTGCCTATGTATTGTTTAAGTATGTATTTGTGCTATGTATTATATGATTTCCATATACACTTGAGCATGGTTCAGAGAAATAGCTGAAAACCTATATGTTACGGAATATAAATTTATTGTAACCATTTTCCATTTCTGTACTTTAATTTATATTGTTTTAATTCACTAAGAGCCAGAATGCTGCGCTCGATATGAATTCTTCATGTAATTCAATTATTGCGTGTAATTTAAATTGTAAATTGTGAAGCGCTCTGTCGGCTTGAATTACCCCTTGTATGAACATTAATTTAACGTTGTATCTATTTTATTGCTTCATACGTCATGACTGTTAAATGGAACACATGTGAGACGATTATATTTTTTCTAAAATCTAATTGTAAGCGACGCGAAGTCGAAACTCTTTGTTCAGCGTATTTAATTGAGCCATGCCTAAGTAGGACCTGTTAGGTTGAGAATTATATCCAAACACGTTGCATCCACAGGTCGGCTCATGGTTCATGTTCACCCATGCCTCACCTGCATTAGCTTATATTCTAAGCGTGTCGAAATCCACTCTGAGGGCCATGCTGCAAAAATTCCAGTTCCTAGCCACTAACAAAGGGACATCATTCCTTATGCACCACGTGTGTCGTTAAAGGGGGACTGAGGGAACGAACCGGCATGACTGAGTGTTGAGACCAAGGATACAAGAATAGAGCTAAGTGCAAAATCAAGTGTACAGATCTCAAAGGAACACTTTTCTGGCAATTTAGATTGACAAAAGTCAGGCATAGGCGCGTAAAGACAGAGTGAAGACTATTCGCGTTGCATTCGATTTATTGTTAATTTGTTAAACTTTATTAAATCTTATTTTCTTTGTTAATACCTCTTAGTAGTTGATTTCTATGCACAATAGACCAATTAGATTAATTCTTAGATTTGAATGGGGGCGGATGAGCAGAAAGATTGATGACGAGTGCATATTAATTTAGAGGGACTTAACTGTTTTCAAATCTAGCTAAAAGTTCGCAGTTTATTAGTCTGTAAATTTGTCGTCTGAACTACAAGACGCACTTTTAATTAGTCAGATAATAAATTGAGCAACCAGTCTGCGTAGAATATGAGAGGAAGAATTAATTATATTTAAGGTCTTTTAATTATTCTAAGCAGGGTCTTTAAATAAATACTGGAAACGTAACAGTATCTATACTCATGGATTTTATAGGAATATAAGCCCCACAAATACCAACAGTTTGCTGTTTGTCTTAAACTTATAAAAAAAAAAATATTTTTCCACAAAGGATATCTCTCTCATTCTCTTTCTTTCTCCCTTTTAATCTCACAATGCCAAATCTATCTGTGTCAAAGTCAGTGCAACCATTATCTTTCTTATCTCAGCCAGAGCACTTGATTAAAGATCCTACCATTTCTAGATCATGACCACTGGTTGTTTTTTTTTTAAATCTACTTCAAATCAGTATGAGTGCATTCTAATACTTAAAGCAAATGATTTCTTTTTCCAGTACCAGTGAATTAAATGTACCTGTGTCTGTTTTTGTTTGAGTTTCTTCACCTCCCTCCCCATATCATATCCATCTTAATTATTAGATACAGACAAAAATCTACTCATATAAATTTTTTTTTACAATAAAGATGACACATTTTAATATAGGGACATACTTTGCTTCTTTTATCACCTGGGTCTTTTAACTCATGCACAGTTGAATGGTAGGAAAAAGTGTCTGACATTAACACTTGTTGATATCAGAATGTGTACTGAATCCCACTAAGCTTCCAGCATAGTTTACACTTTACACTGAGCATCTTGATGCCAAATCAAAATTGCACTGAGGAGAAACATACATTGGAAATCGAAATTATAAATATTATTTGCTATAATCGTTTGTTGCAACAACTCTACCTGATCTGTAGGGTTTATATCGGCTTAAGAATGGGATTGAGATGCTGTTATCGAGTTTATTTTTTTTAAGTCAATACACTATTTTTATGGTAATTAATATTAACACAGCTCTATTTATCTCATAAACAATAAGTATTAAATAAAGGCCATTATAACTGCTATATTATTCTATATTATTTGCTATAATCATATGTTGCACGGTATTATATCGCCATATAATACACTATTAACAATTAATTTTTAAACCCACTGAATAAAATAGATTTTAAATATACTGATCTATAATAGTGATGCATAGCTGTATATTTTGCTGAATTATTTCTTGGAGGAATGATGTTACAAACATTTTACTTCAGTTTACTACTCAATTTCTTGTTATTTATTCAGTTTATTAAGCACCCTACTAACAATCTGCAATAAGACCTGGCAAACAGGAATGGCCAACCCCATGGACTCATTCACTCATAATAACTCTCCCTAAAAAAGAAGGTAGTTTGCAGCAATGTCAGAACTATCATACGATCAGTCTTATATGCCACCCAAGCAAAGTCATGCTAAAAATCATATAAACAGACTGAGGAAATCTGACAGGCAGAGAAAATCATAGCTGAAAAAAAGGCAGGCTTCAGACCAGGGTGAAGCACAACTGAACAGATTTTTTAACCTGAGATTATTATGTGAGAAGTACCTCCAGCACCAACAAGACTTCTATCATGTCTTTGTAGATTTTAAGAAGGCATTTGACAGGGTTTGGCAGGCCGCCCTGTGGTCCACCATGAAGCTGTACAACATCAGTGCCAACAAAGTCATAGAAAGCCTTTACAGCAAGGCCACCAGCACAGTCTGCTTCAACGGCCAAATAGAGATTGGTTCAGGACAACAGTGGGAGTCAGACAAGGATGCTTGCATTCAAATACTCTATTCCTCATCTTCCTTGAAAGCATCATGACAGATGCTCTGGAAGACTATGGAGGAACTGCCTGTTGAGATGAATATGGAATATTTTTCCTTATCCCAAACTCTTTCTTCTGTCTTACTTTCATGCAAATTAGCATACTGTGCTAAACAGACTTGACTCTGCCAGACTAGATGATGTTTTCCTTGTGGCTTATATCATGGATGGAATTTTAGTTTATTTTCAATTTGTGTTTAAAACTCTTGTCACTTGCACTCATTATTCACTCTTTCTTCTCAAACTCAAAAAGAGTTATTTACTTTTACAATTTTACTGGCACTGTTTATTTAGTTCAGGCTACTGTCCCATTCATAAAAGTTATTAGATCATTTTGTCTGTGGGTTGACTGCATTTCCAATCACACTCTCCCATGTGTAGCTTCAATGTTACATTACAAATTCAAGACCCAAAATAGTGCTTTAAAAAAAATGTGTTGGTAAGTGGTTTAACAAACTATTACATTCAAGTGGAATTTGGAAATGACATTTCCAATTCTCTGTCTTATAACATTTTTGGCATATAGCTAGAAAATCATGGAAGTGGCATGAAATTTACATTTATTTGATATATAAGAGAGAAATTAATTACTGATAAACTGATAAATTTTCAGGTTATTAATACTATCTATAGATATTTTAACTCTAAAACATCAGATAACTAAGTAGAAACTAGAAGCTAAAAAAAATTTACAGAAGTATTGTCTATGCCTGAAAGGAAAGGTAATTGTTTTTTCTACTGTACTCAAATATAACTTTTATAGTTGTGGGGTGGTAGGAGAGAATGTAAGTCAGAATTTTCATAATTGCTTCAGAGATGAATTAATAAACAGGCATATTTTAAAACAGATTTGTACTTAGAAAACAATAAATTCTGCCTGTCTCTGTAAACCATGAAGGAATGTCTGACTGTCTACTTTCATGAAGGTGCATCATTTAATGCAAATCAGCTTGGTGACTTCAATTTTCTTGTTAATTTTGATTGTCACAGACCCATATCGCGTAGCCATACCACCCAAGAAAGGAACTTATGACATTGGAGAATATTTATATGAGAACCATTCACATGGCCGGGGAGATTCAAGGCCAAAGGCAGGAAAAATCTTTTACACTTTTGTTGTTCCAGTTATAATTCCTCTTTAATTTAATATTCTTTTTAAGCATGTTTATTTATTTTTTATAATTAATTATTATGGATTTTATTTCTTTATTTATAATTTTAGCATGTTTTAGGTTTCATAGTTTAAATACTATTATTGTAAATTTAGTTTTTAAATGAAAAACTGGTTTTATATGACATTGAAACAGCCTATCAGAATATATTTTTGAATTCTGGTAACAAATCACATATTATATTCCTTTAACCCATTGCCCAAGGTCACATAATGCATCATCCTATCAAGTTGTTTTGCTGCTCACTGATAATTGAATAGGTGATCTTACTAAAAAAAAAAAAAATGAAAAACGGTTATAATAATAAATGGATTTTAAAAATTTAAATTCCTACCTTGTTAAACATACTAAAAAATTTTTTAAGTACAGTCGAGTCCACTTATTTCGGCATCGGTTAACTTGCCAACCCTAGTAAGTCGACATTTTTGAAGTGGAACCGCCAAATTCCCTCTTTGTCTTAGCATTTTCTCATCGGTTACGTCGATTCTTTTATGTTGCCGAACCCTAGTATCTCGGGCACAAAAGAGTGCCAAAATCGGTTAGCTTTTTGTAAAAAAAAAAAACGAACTACACGTACACCACACAGATTTTTTTTATTTTGTGAGCAATCTTTGTGTTTGCAATGTTGGAGAATACATGTATCGAGAATCGACGGTGGACCAACTTCCCACTTTGTTTTTTTTTTTTTATAGCATGCCGATCGCATCATCAAACAAATTGCGGCAACGCTGTTGTGTAAAAAATCACCAAACACGTGCATGTACATTGTACATTCTCATTCATTAACGCACATCATGTACATAAAGAAATTTCAAGCACGTTATATGTAATATTGAAGCATTTGTTTTCAAGTAGAATGTTAAAGGCAAAAAGCAACAAAGCAGTTTAGACTTTGTACAGAAACCATATTTACCGCGTGTACATAAACCTTTTGTTGTTAGCAAACACGTACATGTATGTACATTTTTATAGCATGCCGATCGCGTCATCAAACAAATTGCGGCAACGCTGTTGTGTAAAAAATCACCAAACTCGTGCATGTACATTCTCATTCATTAACACACATCATGTACATAAAGAAATGTCAAGCGCATGTTATAGTACTGTAATATATTGCCGCCATATTGGTTTTCTGTAATCTCGATCTTTAGTTATCTCGACACTTTTTGGCAAACCCCTAGGCCCTCGACATATCCGGACTTGACTGTATTATTTTAAAATTATTTAAAATTCAAAAATAAATAAATAATAAAAAGTTCCCTTACCTTTCAGTTGAGTTTGCATGATGATTATCAGTGTCTAGCGTGATTTTCTCACAATCATTGACAAGGAGGACCTGACACCCCCAAAATATTAATTTTATAAAGTCCAAGTTATTTGGGGATGTTTCGGCAGTATTTTGGATAAATATCCAGGGTGCTGCCTCATCAGAGATCTCACCCATAAAAATTTGACACAGAGTGTCAAGCACGCAACCACCAAACATACTGTTACTCAATGGCTACATTGCCTGAGATGTGTCTGATGAAAGCTTCCAAATGTAGAAAAACAGATCTCATTTTTAAGTGAAATAAATAAATTTTAGATCACAGACATAATGAAATCAAATACATAGCTGTTGTACTCTCAAAGATTTCATACGATTTGATGCCAAATCATGCACTTTCAGATTTTATGTACTGCCTGAAGCCGAGATGACCTTTCCAAAGCATCAAAGACTCATCCACACAAATATTTTCACTAGGGACATACACTGATGAACACTCATCTGAAATAATCAATAATTAATCAGTCTGATTTTCTGGATTTGGTTGCAGGATGTTGTCTGAAAAATGTAAACAAGTCAGCAACAAACAAAATTATGACCTGACATTACTTTAGGAAAAAATGATCTCGTTAGAAAAATAATGTTCATTATATGGCTTTCGATCCACTCCCATCAAAATAATAAGGCCCAGAAATTGATAGAGTTCGCTTACTTGAGTTTCACACCATTGTTTGATATGAGATTGAATTTCAGGTTGTGCAAGTAATGTGGAGGCATACATATTAGTGTGCTTGACTATTCTTTTGTAAGATATCTTCAGAGAAAAAATGCTTGGAAAACATCGAGTACTGTAGCATGTTTTGCAAATGGAATCTGTACTCTGCTATTTTCTGCAAAAGGGTGCAGAGTTGATTGTTGCATAGTGAACATTTCAAAATTGCTAGGGTCTGGAAAATCCATATCTGAGCTAACAGATGAATTATCTCCTTCACTGCATGATTCAGCAGTAGGCTGAACCAGAGTATCACAAAAGGTGAATGCATTTCTGTCTGAAGCCATGACTTACAAAATCTCAAAAAACAAAAAACAGGTCTTACAGCAGTGGCTACTAGCAAGAGAAAGAGAGCGGTGGGTGCAGCAAATGCACTCTTTCCATCACACGAGCAATTTAATTAAAACTATCCAATAGTAGAATTGATATTGATTGCCTGGTAAACCAAACACATATTAGCTTCACAGTGATTGGCTCACTTAAAAAGACTAAGAAAATGCATGTGTGCAAATGAACCAGAATATGGTACAAGGACTTGCTAGCATCCGACATTAATGAACCATAGCATGGCAGGTAGACAATCAACAGGTTAAATGGAATTTTCCCTTATATGTGTTTGCACTTTTCAAATTGCAAATAGACCTCTGAAATTAGTGTGTATTCATTGGTAGATAATCAGGAAGGTTTGTAGTTTGATTAATATACAGCATTATTATTTGAAGTAGAAAGATCTCCTTTTTTTGGTAAATTGTTTTTAAAAATAATTATATAGACAACCATTCTTTGTCTCCATCAGAGTATCACTGAATTAGCAGACCGTCCCCCTAGTCGCCCATCAAGCCGTGCTGGCAGAACTCCACCTCCTCCACCTATGCGTACCTCTAGTCGTGGAGGTGATATGATACCCCCACTCCCAGCCCGGAACTATGGTCTTCAAGAGATTCAACCTCGCTATGCTCCGCCACCAGGTCAGGCTCAAGGAAAAATTTTGTTCAGAAGTTGTTGCAGCTTACAATATAAGCTAGTACAAATTAAACATTCACTAAACTAGTGTTATTGTTCTCTAATTTAAAAATAAAATGAAATATTTTAAGCATAAAGCAATAGCATGCTTCTGCTGGTTACTGGTTTCTGATTTTATATTTACATTATAGAGGATATAACTGCCCATAAAAAAGTTCAGTTGATACATGACAGGACTGTCTAATGTACAATAAAGCACAATTCGTACATGGTTGGAGTATTTTAATGATACTCTCATCACATTACCTTGAGATTTTTACACTGGCTCTTGTGGCTTGCTAATGGTTAATCAACTCGTGTTTGTAGACAAAATATCTTAAATATTGCAAATCTAAAGAAAGGAGTAATTTCCCTTAGAGAAAATTTCATAAGAAATCAGTCTTTCAAATGGTTCTAATTTTAGTTTGACTTTACAATATTTTGTGTATGCATGTGTGCTTTGATTGAAGGAATATATTGTTTTGTGTGTGTGTGTGTGTGTATGTTAGCAGTATTACTGTGTATATTATTGTAAAAATTAAAAAATACTTCATTAGGAAAGTACAGAGAGAGAGAGAGAGAGAGAGAGTCATAGAATGTTAATATTAAATAAATTTTATGATGTTTGAATAAAGACAAGAAGACAAAGCACTTTCTTCCTTGTACTGAAAACAACTTAAGTATTTTAAGAGAATGCTGTTTGATAAATGTTTTATGCTTACTTTTCTTTGTCTCTTTTACCCAGGATCCCTTTCCCCAAACATTGTGCCCAACCCTACCTACAATGGACCTGATGTTCATATCACCACATCACCACAGAAGCAGTTGGCTCCTGGTTCTGAAATGAGAGGACATCTTGTCTGATTGTTTTCAACATTTTGTCTTCTGAATTATATTTTTAAAAATAGGAAAAGCTTAGTAAATAATATAAGTGTAATAATTTTCTATGATAGAAAATCAAAGAAGGCAATCAAGGTGTTCTATCAGAAAACTGAATTTAGCCGCATAAAGTGAAAGTATTATCTCCTTGTACAAAGCTCACATATTTTTTTTTATATACATTGAATTACAAATTAAGGAAATCTAATATTCAAAAATATAATTACTGCTTCATAAATATGGAAGATGTATTAATTTCATTTTTATTAAAATAGTTGTAAATAAATGTGCTGAATTACTAAGTATTACTGATAAAATTCATGATTAAACATTCTGTAACACTGTACTTCCTTCATGGGAAATCCTATTTTGCACAAGGAGTGGGTTGACATTGAACTCTGTCACATTTCCCCAATTTCTTTGATCCAAGAGAAGAAAATAAAGATGTTGACTTTTAAGTGATATGAATATTACATATGGATTGATTGGTCCATTTGCTTTTTGAATCAAGGCACGTGATATTTGGGGAATGTGTGACGAAACAATTTTGTGGATACCTAATAAATCGCAGAATGCAGAAATCTTATTGTGCATGAGTGCTTGTACTATACAAATTACATACATATGGTTGTGAAATAAATATAAATCAGCAGCAGTGTTCTGTCCTCTTGTCTGTACATACAGAGTTGAACTGCATGTCTACGGCTCTTATGCTTGGTGGTTTTTACTGTAGTTCTTCCCAGGATAGACTGACTTGCAAGTGATGATATGTGCTAGTGATATAATCCATCAAGTGCCAAATGTTTTTGTTTTTTTTAAATAAAATAAAGTCATGCTTTTTTCACATCTTGCTTACCTCATCAGATGCTGCCTATTCTCAGGGAAAGTCATTTTTCTTCCTCTTAGGAGTTTCTCGCAGAGAATAGGATAGTGAGGCACTGATATAACTGACTTAAGGTTGTAAATATTGAACTAGAAAATGGTGACTTGCAGTTTGAGATAGTTTATGTGACTGTGTTTATATGTATGGGGTTTGTTTACAGTTTTTTTGGGTAAGAATCTTATTTACTGGTTTGCATAGTTCTTTTCACATCTTTCTTATAGACTGTTTCATTTATTTCTCCCACAGAACAGTTTTAAATACTTAATATTGTTACATGCAATACACAGTTAAAAATTATTCTCTTTATAACAAACACACTGTCCTTGGAAATGTGATTTTGCCATTAAATTTGTCTGCATCTGTCAGGGGAAGTGATGTACATTATCACCTGAAACAGCCTCTTAGGAGGAATTATTCTTTTGGTATCAATTCTGACAGTGACTGGATTGGAAACAGACAGAAATCCAAGGATAATTATATGAACAAAGTCAGGTGTCAAAGTGCAAGTGACTGCACTATAAAACATGAGGGTATTTTGTATTCAGAAATGAAACTCGTGAAGAGGTACTTTTTCTTAAATTCCTGAATGAGTCTTTTCTGATTACATGTTTATCATCTTTGCCTTGTAAGCTTTCAGGGTTTTGATGTGAGCACTGTTTCAACAAAAAAAAGCATAGCTCAGTGTTCAGAGTGTATTGGTGATTATTTCCAAACCAATTTTTTCCCAAGAGATCATTGCTTGTGTGAAAACTTGTTATAGAGGAGATTCTCAAATTATCAAAGCATATGGATATAATTATTTAGTCAGCACAATAGTCATCAGTTAGTCACTAAAGTTCATCAGTGTATTCCAACTACAAAACATTTCAATCTGGCTGAAGAAAGTTATGCATTTGGCTGGATTCAACCTTGTACTTGGATATTCTGAATCAGTTTGGAGTACTCATGTTCATACAGCATTTTCTTGGGGAAAAAAGAAACAATATTTGTTTGCTTGTGTGTAATGTACCCAAGAACTGACAAATCAGGCACAGAACCTGGGATGGAAGATACTGAAAGCATTGTGAAATTCCTTTGATTAAGTTTCAAGAAAAAGATTTTGGGCAGCATTTCTTAAGGTCTTTGACACTGAGAAATGGCAGCATGAGCTATTTGATTATATTATTTTTTTGTCTTAGACAAGACAAAAGCTTTGTTCAGCACAACAAATAACAAGAACAATTACGTGTAACTGTAATCTTTTATATAAAAGAATAAAATCCCTGCTTTTAACAGTCATCATGTAAACTACTGTACCATTGTGGACACCTATTAAAATGACTTTTTAAGCCAGGGAATTATCGTTTAACAGTCATTATTTAGACTATTGTATTATTGTAGAAACCTATTAAAGTGGCATTTGATGCCAGAATTCAGCTTATAACAGTCAATATTTAGACTATTTTATCATTGGGGTCATGTGCTAAAGTAACATTTTATGTCAGGAGTCAGCTGAGGAAATGTTTGGTCAAAGTAAAGTTTATTTTGCCACTGGTCTCCATGTTAAATTGCTTTTATGGCATACATTTAATTTCTAAGTAAATTGGATTAGCTATATGACTTTGGGGAGAACTTTTACACACCTGTTTAATAAGTACAAATTATTTGCATTTAAATAGGTGGGAGGTGTGTGATCAGAATTACAATGATCAAGCATCTGCTGTGTGTGTATGTGTTTACTTTTGATTATGAAACTTTAGAAAAATTATCTTTTATGACTTTTCCATATATGTATGTCACATTTACCAGAGTAATATTTGTATTAATGTGCTCAATTTCATTGTAATCTGTACTTGTAAAGTTATAAAGATGATGCTTATAGGTTTGTCATCAACGATTAATTCTTAGATAGAAAAAGATTTGTCAGCTATCTTTGTTCCTACTTGAAGAATCAGGCTTTTCTTGCAGTTTGAACAATAGCTTCTTGTTAAAATGTTCACGTCATCTAAATATTAATTTTATGTGTGTGTACGTATGTGTATGTATTCAAGCATGTATGTATACAAATATCTGTGTAAATTGAACATACTCTGCTTACAAACAGTAAAGCTTTAATGTATTTTAATGTGCAATGTTCCTGTTGTGCTTTTGACAGCCTGTCATGATGAGATAATATAAACTTGATGTTTATTACAGTGTCTGAAAATAGCATATTATGAGAGTATTATACATTTGTTACAATGACATAAATTGTTGTAATGAGGAGGTCATTATTTGTGACAGTGACTGGATGGTCTGTAATGTGAAGCATTGATTGTGGAAAGTAATGTGATCACAGTTCTTCCAATGTAAAATTTGTCTTTGTTGTAAACTGTAACATTTGCTGAAAAGAAAACTGCTATAGGAGTATTAGTTATCTACTCACAGTGATTTAGTTTTTAGTGATTGTCTTTTTAAAGGGTGTTTCTTACATTAACTACTCAAAACGAGTGACTGTAATGATTTTGTTAACATTGTTGCAAGATTAAGACTGTTGTAATTGGACATGGTTCTCAACAGAAAGTATAATGCAGAATGTAACTAGAAATCTAACAGGACTTCCTGCTGCATGTTTTATGCCAAAGAGCATTATGGGATTGAAGTCCATTATGAGTTCTTGTGTGTTTGCAAGTGTGTGCTAATAGTAATACCTCAATATGGTAAGGAATGGCATAAACTTCTTCCCTTTATCTTCAGGGCACTTTTTTACTTTATAAAGTCTGTTTATAAAACTAACAGTTTAGAATAATAAATCATGAAACTGTGAGGTAATCCAATAGTAAATTTATGGTAATTGTATCAGAGAGAAATTAAAGATGCTTGGGTTGAACACCCTGATGAAGTTTATTTTATGAGCACAACAATCTAAAGTAAATTTAGAAAACCATTAGTTGTTTAAAGTGGATTCACATAAACATTACGGAATGTGCAAGGACAGCAAACGAGCAATCTTTTATTTTGTGAAGAATTTGCAGAGTTCACCTGAAGAATGCTTACAATTAAATTGTCAGATCTGTTTCTAGAAAGAGTAGTCTGCTCCTTGTGTGAGCTTTTATGATGATGCACCTGAACATTGCTGCACATATTCAAAATGAGCACTTCATCTGGCCATACCTTATAATATTAATTTGTCTAAGCCTGTTAAACTTGTGTGTTTCACTTCTCCGTCCTGACCAAGGAGCTTCTTCACAGCACATTGATTTATTGATGCACATAATATGTTATGAAGTGAGTAATGAACTTGTGAATGTTTAATTTTGTAGATAGGCACAGTGGAGAATATTTGTGAAGACTCCTCATGTCCAAAGAATTATGTGGACACATTGCGTTGTTTCATGCTACAAATGCTGGAAAGTTTATTCATTTTTCTTTCCCTGCTCACTTTACCAGCATGGATGTTGATTTCAAGTGTAATAAATGTACAGGTACATATTATATATCTATCTGTCTATCTATATATTTATTAATGGCACTTTCGGCATGTCATATTAATATAATTACCATAATATATATGAAGAGGTGAATGTGTGGTTGACGTATATATGGAATAAGTGTTTTGCTAAATTGGAGACTGTTTTAATTAGATGTAAGACATTAATCATTTATTTAATTACTTTATTTTATAATGTACATTGTCTTAGTGATTGAAGTAATGGTTATATTATTGCAACACAATCATTTGACTGCACAGTGTGTTTTATTGAACCATATCACTTTTGCACATGTTTATCCATTACGTAGTAAGTAACCTTATATTTGTAGGATCTGGTGGGAATGCGTTATCATATAGCATTAATATTTAAATTATGTAGATAAGCAATTGATTCAGCTCAAAATAAACATTTTTTTAATGTTTGTACTTTTATTTTATACTTTTTATTTTTATTTTCGGTGGGTGGGTGGGGTATCTTTATCAACCTTTTATTTCACTGTTGGCATTAATATTCAGTATGCTGCTTGACTTCCCAAAACATGCATGGCTTGCTAATTTTGATTTCACATGTAAATATGCCCTATCCAGTGAAGTGTGAGTACATTGCAGAAGTGGAAAATCAGAGTAGTTGCTGCTTCATCATTGTACTTAATTATATCCTTCTAGTTAGATAACGACGCGTCTTTTGTACAAACAGAAAAGTTTGTTTTGGTCATTATTTTAATTGGTGGCATAATTTACAATGGCCAGGCCTTTACTACTGATTTTGGTTTTACCTGTATTTTTCCAAAAATGAAGTTAGTTTTATCTTTGAAGTATTTTTTTTAATCAAACTACATACATTTGTCAAGTTGAAACTGGTTAGACAAAAGTAGATTGTGAATGATGGACTCAATTCATGAAAATTATGAAGGAATAATGCATGTTAATATTCACTTTGTTCTGAGTATCAATGGCAGAAGATTGCTAGAGAGAATTGATCCTAACTGACTTTCTCTTGGGTTATAGTGTTCTAATATTTTCTTGGATAATTAAGTATTGCTTACAGTTATGTATGGTATTATTGTGATTGTAAGGTTATATTCAAGATGTGGAGTAAAGTTGCAGACTTAGATAAATAGTCATGACTGCAACCAAAAGTCTGTTGAAGATAACAGCGATGTTTTGACAGTGATGTTTTTTAAATTGTGTTTTAGCTTGTTTGAGATAGGGAAGGATTTTTTATTTTTTTTACATTTAACTTCTGTTGTATTGGACTAAACCATTGAATATACTGTGTCTCTCTTCTGGCCATGCCTTCCAGTTTTGTGTGTGCATGCCTCTCTCTGTGCCCTTTCCTTTCTTTATGATTGCAGATACATATCACTTTGTATTTTGCTTGTGAGTGTAATTATGTACATGCCAACAAATAGTCCCACATTCAGTTGTCTGTCAGCACTTGGCATTAAGCAAACATTGTACTCTGCATATTTTAGAGTTGATACTGATTTTCATAATATATTGCATATTTTCATATGTCAAACCAAAGATGTTATAATGTACCGTGTGCTTGTTACACATAGTCACGGCAATAAGCACTCTGCCTTTTTTCATGCCTGATTGATATTCTTGTCAAGTTGTAATGATCAGAGTGTGAAGCATTTAGCACTGTTAGCATAAAATAATACTACCGCAGCATTGCTTGTTAGACAATGTGGGGCAACATTTTTGTAAACTTGGAATTATAGTTATTTTGTTATACACAATGAGAGTTATAACTGGTATAGATGATTGCTTTGGTGTTTGGAATTTGGTTTGGTTTGTGTATGAATGAAAGAAAGAAGCATCTATTAAAAATTACATTTTTATATTATTTTTTAAGCATATAGATTTAATATATAATTGTTTTTATGTAACTCTGTTTTAAATCAACAAATATCTTTAGCCATCATATTTTTAGTACATTTACTGGTCTGATAATAGTGGGATATGCAATGTTACTCTTTCTTTTAATTATGTGCATATTTTTGGTTTAAAGTAAATCACTTCATGATAATTGTTACTTTGCAAAACCTTGGACACATTACATACACGCTTGTGCGCGCGTGCACACACACACACACACACACACGTATATAAATTAAAAAGGAAATGTCATTTAAAATTATATTAATTTATATATGCAGCATAGAAATATATATTAATGTAAATGTGAATACAAACACGAAATCAGTTAAATAACATCAAGATTTAAATTAATCTTTTACAAGAAAAATTGTAGCAACAAGATTTCATTTATAAATGTCTTAGGGAAGAAAAGTTGTGGCAATAAGATTTATTTATAAATATCTTACGCAAGAAAAGTTGTAGCATCAAGATTTCATTTATACATATCTTATGCAAGCAAAGTTGTAGCATCAAGATTTCTTGTATACATATCTTACGCAAGAAAAGTTGTAGCATCAAGATGTCATTTATGAATGTCTTAGGCAAGAAAAGTTGTGGCATTAAGATTTATTTATAAATATCTTAGGCAAGAAAAGTTGTAGCATCAAGATTTCATTTATACATATCTTGCACAAACCCCACACGTGCAATCATTCCTTTGTATATATACAACAAGATATTTGAAGTGGGTAGGGTGTTAATTATGCTTTTATTTGTGTAGGCTCTTTTCTGCTAGCTCCCCTTTCAAAGTGCCCTTCTCATTCAGTCACCCCTTTTGTCCCGACCCCGGTGTCTTTAATTGCTATGGACTCAAAAGTACATGTAGTCATTAAACTAATCTGAAATTGTGAAAGGAATTCAACTTTTATGTGTATTTAAAAATTAAAATTGAAAATAATTAACCTACATCATTGCAGACACCGTTCATATAGAACAGTAATGCACAGACATCAACAGTGGAAAGGTAAATTGAAATTCTAAAAACAGATAAATGAAATTATTAGTTCCGTTCCAATTAATTTTCATGATGATTGTGCTTGTAGAAACTGTAGCTGAAAATAATTACCCAAGATTCATTTATAAACTAAAACTTGTTTCCAGAACTTGATTATGAATGAAGAATGGCTCTTAGATCAATCACAAGCTCTCTCACAGACTTGTTCCAGTCACATCCACATTAATCCATTTGAAGAACAATATTTCAGTTTAAAATATGGTTTAATCAAAATATATGTCCAAATCATTGTTAAAGAAAAATTCTGGTGTGAGATTTTATTATATATATAAAATTGTTTACAAATATGCCATTTCTGATGGTTTGACATTTGTACATATGTTGAAAACTGTTTTATTTTTGTGTGCATTAAGAAATTGTAGTTACTTTCCAGAATGAAATAGTTGTGTTATTTACAAATTTGTTCATATCCTTTCGAGTTATACTTTTTGGAGTTCTTGTTTCATTTGGTACATATATAGCAATCATGTTTCTTTATTTTCTTGTATTTAATTAGGAATGTAGTTTCTCTCTTGATAGTTAGAGAAAGTATTAAGCACATGCTCTTATCTCTTCACTCTGATTCTAAGGGAAAGTCCCGAGTCCTCTCTCTCCTCTCTCTCCTCTCTCTCTCTCTCTTCTCCTCCTCTCTCTCTCTCCTCTCTTTCTCTCTCTCTCTCTCTCCCTCTCTCTCTCTCTCTCTCTCTCTCTCTCTCTCTCTCCTCTCTCTCTCTCTCTCTCTCTCTCTCTCCTTTTGTCCGCAGGACGTTAGGCGCCTGGCTGCTGTGCGTGTTTCAAGTCAGATAATACGGACAGAGATTTTCAGAATGTGTTAAAATTAAATAAATAAATGCAACGAAAAGGCGTTTATGTTTATGCTCATTGTTAACTTGAGGTCAGTGTCCCAGATTTTTATCATTAACAGCTCTTGAGGCCCTGAAACAGAACTAAAAGTTATATATACCTAGACTTTTATGTGAATTAGTTCAGTCCCTTTTAAAACTGCCCATTCTGGGTGATTTTTTCTAACATGCAGCTGATATAGTGCTTTTTAAATCAGAAATAAGGGGGAGAGCAATCGGTCTGTTATTTGATTAGAAAAGGGGAAAAAATTGTTCTTGTATATACCAAAATTATTATCAACGTATGAATGATCAAGAGATTTAACGCTACATGATCCTATTTCATTTTTAAAATCATTTATCACAAACCTGAGCTCTGAACAAAAATTAAAAAAATGTTGGGTTCATTTCATTTCCAAAATCGTATGTACAATTTGTATTATTATTTTTTTGTTGTTGTTTCTATTGTTCCTTTCGAATTCTGTATTGGTATATCGACTGGCTGTATTTAATTATGTATCTTAAATATTATCAGCACATTTGCACAATGAAATCATACTACATAGTAGTGGCAGGTGTGAGCGAAGGATATATGTGAAGTGTTAAAGGTCGTTTGAATATTTAAAGTGAACGTGCTCACTCGTGTATTTCTTTGAACAAGAGTTGTAAATAAATGCACTATGCAATTCATTATCAGTCATTGTGTGGTTGTTGTTCGAAGGATGCAAGTTACAGTTTCTCTCACATCTCACGTATGCATAAATTACTACTTTTACAAGAAAAAGAAAATATCCCACCTCTCACGCATGCACAATTACCACTTTTACAAAGGGAAAAAATCTCTTACACTATCACGTCAGGACATTTACCGCTTTTACAACAAAAGAAGAGATCTCTTGCAATATCACGACTGGACATTTATCACTTTTACAAGGAAAAGATCTCTTACAATATCACGACTGGACATTTATCACCTTTAAGGAAAAGGAAATAGCACGTCCCGGACACTTACCACTTTTGCAAGAAAAAATGTCAGGGTCATGTGCAGACCTTTATTACTTTACTAGAAAAAGAAATCTCTTACAATGTCACGTCCGGACACTTATCACTATTACAAAGGAAAATACCTCTTATATCACTCCCGGACATTTATTATTTTTACAAGATAAAGAAATCTCTTAACAATATCACGTCCGGCCACATACCAACTTTCCCAAATGAAAATCTCGCTCGTCTCAGGTGCGCACATATTACCAACTTTCCTAAGTGAAAATCTCGAGTATGCACGCATTACCAACTTTCCTAAGTGAAAATCTCGAGTATGCACGCATTACCAACTTTCCTAAGTGAAAATCTCGAGTATGCAACGCATTACCAACTTTCCTAAGTGAAAATCTCGAGTATGCAACGCATTACCCAACTTTCCTAAGTGAAAATCTCTCGAGTATGCACGCATTACCAACTTTCCTAAGTGAAAATCTCGAGTATGCACGCATTACCAACTTTCCTAAGTGAAAATCTCGAGTATGCACGGCATTACCAACTTTCCTAAGTGAAAATCTCGAGTATGCAGCATTACCAACTTTCCTAAGTGAAAATCTCGAGTATGCACGCATTACCAACTTTCCTAAGTCAAAATCTCACTCATATCCCGGGTAATCAAACATTCCCAGGTGCAAATGATAGAAAACCTCTTAACCTAAACTGGTTATTTATCCTAAGCGGAAAATCGGATGATATTTAAGTGCTCGTTTCAAAGCCCCACTACGGTCTTTCTTAAAGGCCAACTCTAAAATCCAAGAAGTGAAAAACCGGTGAAGACTATCAAAGAAACAAAATTTGTAGTGCAAAGTGTCAAAGTATAAAACTTATAGTGCAGCTTGTATAAAACTAATCTTGCAGTCTTTTGTATATAACTTGCAGTGCAACCCGATGTACAAAACTTGTAATGCAATCTGATGCAAACTTGTAGTGCAACCTTTGTATAAAACTTATAGTGCTAGCCGATGTACAAAACTAGTAGAGCAACCTGATGTACAAAACAAATAGTGCAACCTGTTGTATAAAACTTATAGTGCAACTCGATCTACAAAATTTGTTGTGCAACCTGTGTATAAAACTTGTAGTGCATCCTGATGTACAAACTTGTAGTGCATCCTGTTGTACAAAACTTGTAGCGCAACCTGTTGTATGAAGCTTGTGATGCAATCTGTTGTATAAAACTTACAGTGCATAGTGTGCAACCTTGTATTAAAAAAAAAAACAACAACATTTTTGTTAAAGCAACAAGTTGTGCGATGTCTAGCAATTGATTTTAAAAGGGATGTAACTGTAATCGTATGCTACTTCACTGAGAATATTTTTGCAGAGGCATTTTGATTGGGCCTAGCACTCAAAAGCGGGTCCAATTATCCCATCTCTACCCCAAATAAGTTTAAATTTCCGCAAGACTAACTCACGCTCAAAGAAAAGCGGGGGGAGGGGGGGGCGCTGCAGATACCACAACCGCTAGCATGGTTGCATGATAATAATTTTAAATTCTGTTTATTATAATTTTAAATTATATTTATTCTGCTTCATTGCAAAGATGAGTGCATATTGTGTCGTGTTCTACTTCAAAACTAAACTAAAATGACTTCTACTTTCTAAATTTAGATTTGTTAACGATATTTACAATAGCAGAACTAATTTTGCAAAATGATTACAATAAAGTTGACTTCTAAAAGTGTCCCTGTCCATACAGTGAGAAAATTGCTTATTTCAAATTTATTTAATTTCATTAAGATCAGTTTAAAACAATTAGGATGATAATATAATAAAATATTAACAACACAACGATGTGGAAGATTTCTAAAGAATTCCCCAAACAATAAAAATAACAAAAATTACAAAGCAAACACATCGATAAAAACACCGAAAGAAGACAAGAACGTTTATACGAAAGTTTCTGCTAATATAGCATTCACCAAGACAATATATTTATAATTAAAATAACAAGCGACCAGAGAATATTTATAAACCTATTATTTTGTGTTTACAGCTTTGCTTTTGTTATCATTATTGGTGTTTATTTTCTTTAATCGGTTTCTTTCCCAAATTTTATTAATAACAAAACATACTATGTGTGTCTATGTAACTATATTGACGAATGACTCAGTGCAAACATTCTCTCTCTCTCTCTCTCCTCTCTCTCTCTCCTCCTCTCTCTCTCCTCTCTCTCTCCTCCTCTCTCTCTCTCTCTCTCTCTCTCTCTCACACACACACACACTCACGCACACATACACACACATAAAGGTATACGGGTGAATTTTATCTGAAAAAATGTCTAATGTGTTTATCATTACTGTTGAAGATACAGAGATGTCATCGATGACAGGACATAAGAAATATGGTTTCTCCAGCATCAATTTGTATCTGATTGACATTCTCAGATTTTAATCAGTGTGCCTCGGATGCTTTTTATGAAACTACGAGTTAAAGGCCAAAGTACACTTTTGCAAAGCACAGAAAATGGTAGACTAATTGAGTCAAAATTCTAATTTGTCTATTGCAAAACAAGAAACACAGGGCTACTCGAGTCAAAATCATACTTTAGCTTTTGCAAAGCACAGGAAACTTCTCGAAATCTTGCACACATGTATGGACATTTATTCCCAACTAACATCCTGAAACTTCTCGCCAGATCAGCTGGAATAATTTTAAGTTTTCATCCCAGCGCTCTACCACAACAAATTAGTCGACAAATGTATATTTCCAAATGCAGGTACCGTGTAGTGTGCTTTCCAATCTCAAAGCCTCAAGCTTTTCATACTGCAGCGTGCACACAGAATAATCCCTATCATTATGATCGTAACCATTCGTTTATTTGCAGGCTAAAGGTACTGTGAGCGGTTAGAAAGTGGTCCAGTTATGGAGGGTGAAATCATCTCCACTGACATTTACAAAGTTACAGCAAATCTAGCTACATGAATGATGTTGCATGTGTATAATCCTAGAACTTCACAGAATATCATTTAAAGGCTGAGGCTCTTAAGTCTCGAAAGACTGAAAATGTAAACCCAGTTTTTTGGAAATGAAAACAAGTTTTCCAAGAGCAGTAATCACGAAAACTACAAACATCACGGATCGGCTTAATTAATTAACAGCTAACTACTAAGTCACTAAACGGTTTTAATTAATCAACACCTAAGTCTCAGAACGGTTTTTAATTAATCACCTTTTAGGGTAATATAAATGTCACATCTGCTTGAAAAGATAAATCTATTTCTTTGTGCTTTTGATTATTCATCTGCGGGGGAGTACTGAGGGAGGAGGGCTGGGGGTGAGACCGTAAGGAAACAGAGATACTCTTCTTCTACTTTATACAGACTAGGCACAAGCTAAGAAAAAGTACATTATAATTAATAATCGCTCAATAAGGAGAGTGATAACTTCCTCACAAGGGAATAAATAAATAGTTATTTAAAGTGTATTATCGTTGTGGAAACCGATTTCTCTGAAGATAGGCATGCTCGTTCTTCTAGACAGATACGTAAAACCCCAAGCGTGGATTTTGTAAGCTGGCTTTGGAAGAGGCCGAGGCCGTCTCACTCCTACCAAATGTGTCAAAGACGACTGACTCAGACGATCATGATTCCTTTGTGCGCTGCGACTGGCTGCACTCGTCTGCGAAATCAACGAAAGTGGAAAGCAGACTTTCACACTAATTAAACAGCAAACATCACATGCAGTCAGTAGATTTGTTTATCATTACCACCGTAGAAAGCTTTATATAATACCATTGATCAAGTGTGGTATTTGCTTATGTCACTGGCGTAGTCGGTTGGCATGTTTATCATTACCACTGTATTATAGTTTTGTAAAGTGACAGATATGTACAACGTCACTTGGGTGGATATCTTGGTCATTACCACTCAATGATAAGATAACTGTGTATGCTGGTCAGTGATCACATGACATTTTTTATAAGTAAAAGAAGGGGTTGCTGGTGTCATAACGGGGTCAATTCAGTTATATTAATTTTGTTCAATGTTCAAGAATGTTCAATAGCTGTGCTATCATTGACATACACTTTAGGACTAACACGTACTCATTCATAAAGAAATAGACCACATGGTTTCGTGGAGGGGGGAGGGGGGTAGCCCAACCACCATGACTAGGACAGGTAATCTAATACCACAAATGTGATTGGTCTGTAGGCCACAAGCACATTTCAGCGTGTCGGTCGCCATTATCAGGACACTTACTTGAAAAAGTCAGCGTCTGGGCACCATATTGTTTTATAAAGGTGAGTGCGTGTAAAGTCATTTTTCCAGCGCTACATTTGTTAACACTGGTAAACGTCATGCGTCTTTTTCTCACTGTCTTTATTCATTACTTTTTTTTAAAATGTAACTTTCTTTGCTGGGGACATATGTGTCAATAGAATTAATGACGAGTCTTCACTGGGCAGATATCGCTGCGTTCTGCATTTCTTGATTATGCTACAAACTTAAGACTCATTCACACTGCACGATTTTATTCTTTCACTTCGTTAAACATCACAATTAACTCATGAAATTCAGTTATTACTATCATTATTTAAAGAGAAGATTCTCCAGTTATTGTATGACCTCAGTACGTGACGTATGACCTCTGACTAAATGCGGATGGCGCATTATCGTTGACAAGAACTCACTAGTAGCACACACGTGTTTGTTAGAGCTGCAGTGCCTGACATTTTTTAGTATAGGGATAATTGTTTTAATTGTATTGCTGCTTTTTTTTTTGTTGTTGTTATAAAAAACCTAGATACAACTGAGTTGTTGGACCTGAATTCAGAAAACCTCAATAAATATGTGTTCACAGCGCCCTCTTGAATGACACAATAAACGTTACGTTCCAAATGAAGCGACTTTGCACATGTAGTGTATTTCTGTAGTTCCCTCTCCCACTATTCATGATCTGTAAAATGTTTTAAAATGCCATTGTAACCTGAATTGTCTTCCCAAGACTCAAGACTGCTGATACCGTTTCTTAACAAGGGCACAAATATGAATTGATAGCAATTGCTATTTTCTAAGCTATTATATAAAGTTTAACGATCAGATTTACGAAATATGTGGGCATTTGTGGCCTGCACCAGAAAAGGGATATTTTACCATCAACACCGTCTCAGTTCCGCTGCCGGTTTTGATGACACGTTCTGGCGACGAACAAATGGAAACTGCCACTAGTCAGAAAGGGCCTTAAGTTTATGAACACTCTATTCCGACCTTCAGGCTCGTGAGAAGTAGCAAGTGGCATACCGCTGTATGTAACATTGGACAAAACAATATTACACAAATTAATAATGACTGCCACAATTTAAACTGCAAACCGCCAACAGATATTACAATGCATAGCCAATATCGCCAGCGTTATCAGTATCATTATTGTTTTATAAACCTAAGTTTATAAGCACAATTTTTTGTGTGATTTTTTTTAACTCCTTGCGGCTAACTCATGTCTTTCTACCTTTCTTACTTCAATATAGGATTTAAGGATTGTATTTGTTTTCTTGTGTACCCTACCTTCTGCCACTTTCTCATCTGATTATACGTGGCATTTGGTTATGTCCCTTTTCTTTGTATTTGTATAGCTTTGTCCATTTCATTCTGTTCCTTATGTCCCTTTCCTTCTGTTCTGTGCACTTATATCCATTCTTTCTGTTCCTGAGCAGACATTGCTGTGCTGTCTGAAGATGCAGCCTACTGACAAGGTGATCGCTGTCCTTTCTTTGCTGTGCTTAACTCAAACATCAGGCCAGACCACCGACTGCAAACCAGGTGTCAACTGCTTTGCCCCAAACTGTCGTTGCTGGAATGATATGACCGTGCCGGGTGGATTATCTTTATCCGAAGCACCCCAGATCATTCTGGTAACTTTCGAAAACGCCGTCAACACTGCAAATGTGCAACAGTATCTGGAACTGTTTCAAGGTGGGAAACCTGACTTCTGAGCGTTGATGTGAACTAAAACCTGCTGAGTGCGCACGGTTGTGTATATGATGCTGTGTGTGTGTTGCTGTGTATGTGTACTGCTGTGTGCACGTCATTGTGTAGCCAATTGTGAGAGGAGAAAGCTTTTAATGTGAATACAGGAGAGAGATGGATGGATGGGTGGATGAAGGATGGATAGATGCTTGTTGTGTGAATGAGTGTGTATGTAACAAGGGTTGTATAACATGCTGAACGTGTGTGTGTGTTTGTGGATGCGTACATAAGTGTTTTTCCATGCACGTTTATTGCTATCCGAGTTGCTATCCGAGAACACATTTTACAAAACACATTCGTTTGTAATAACTATTTATCAGTATTTATGTCCCTACAATTGGCTGTACACGTTATATTTGCATATTAATGCGTATGTATGTGTGTGCTTGCGTTCACGTTTGTACGTTCGTGTGAGAGGGGGAGAGAGTGTGTAGGAATGCAAATCAGGACTGACAAAAAGTAAAACGTTTCGGACAAAACTAAAATTTCAACGCAAACAATGGCAGGTATAACCAACCCAAACAGCTGCCCGGGCGTGGGTTCGTTTTACGTCAGGGAGACTGACACAGACTTTGACATTGTCAGACAACTTTTTGACAACGGACATGAAATCGGGGTCACCACGGTGGATGGCACTCTCCACAAACAGATATGGAATGGCGAAACAGTCTTACAGGTTGGCATTTTATTTTATTTTTAGAGTACACTTTAGATATTGCTTTGAGACAATTTGAAAAGTCGGGAGAATGGAGGTGGGCGGAAATTAGTTCTCTGAACTTTGACCTCTTGGCTGTAGAGTGTCACTGATAGGCAATCTCGGTATCTTAGAGAACTTGTGCTGGATTTTCGACACTCAATTATTATTTAGCTATTATTGATTGTTTAATTTGCTAATGTGTATACATTATATTTAATGTGTGTGTGTTTGTGTGTGTGTCGTGCGATTCCCATCTATTGGTAATTTTCTTCATTTATCATTGTTAATTTCGCTGGCTGCTGTCGAAAGTGAAGTGAGATCACAAATCTTCCGAGTATGTGAACTTGAATCATACAGTTTAATTAGAAGATATACACAGTTAACAACTTAAACAATAACCATTTAAAAATTGTTTGACGTGGGACACTCTGTAGGCCCTACAATATCGTGCAAGTGAGTTTGCAAAATGTAACACGAGGATTTACCAAGAGTGTTCCAGAAGAAAATGTAAATACATTATGCTTTACAGACTCCACTTTAATGTATGCGACTTTAGAACTAAATAATAAATTTTCTAAACATTTAACATCAATTCTCTCAGACATTTGACTCGTTTTTCCATGACGTGTTCAGAAGTCCGATCGAAAGTTGTCGGAACGGGAATTCCGCAAAATGATGTGATTGGAGTTCGCGCCCCTGAACTCACTCCTGGAGGTCTGAACCAGTGGCTTGCCCTTGCTACTGCAAATTTTCTCTATGATGCTAGCTGCTCCACGTCCAAATTTGACGACCAGAGCAGCTTCCTGTGGCCGTACACCTACAACTTCGCACCTGGACCTAGCTGTGACAGAGGATCCGGACCCCCAGCCGCGTTTTCCAGGTAATATTTCAAGGCGTTTTTTCCTCCCTCACTGGTTCTTTTGATTCCATTTCTCTCTCTCTCTCTCTCTCCTCTCCCCTCTCCTCTCTCTCCCTCTCTCTCTCTCTCTCCTCTCTCTCCCTCTCCCTCTCTCTCACTCTCTCTCTCTCCTCTCTTCTCTCTCTCTCTCTCTCTCTCTCTCTCTCTCTCTCTCTCCTCTCCCCACCCCGCCATTAGTACATGTACAAAGAGTCAGTGATCTTGACAGGACAGATCGTAACTTCAGTACATGTATTTTGCAATGAAAGTTGCTTCCTTCAAGTTTATTATTTGTAGTTATTTAATTTTGGTTCATATTTTGTTCCTGTGTGTGTGTGTGTGTGTGTGTGTGTGTGTGTGTGTGTGTGTGTGTTGTGTGTGTGTGTGTGGATTTGTATATATTTACTTTGTGTACATTTTTATTAGTTTGTACGTGTGCGATGTCTTTAAATGAATAAATATTAAATTTAACAGAAGATAATCTGAAGCTCTTCTATAGCTTGATTACAAAGTGTTTATTCATTCTATATATACTATGGCTGAGTTATCATCTCTTTGACAGGTAAATGGCAAGTTCTCGTGGCTGACCTTGAGTTCAACGGTGCTAAGTGTGCCACGCCCCGCGGCCTGTACAACCGTCTTCACTCAGAGAGACGCCTTCGATCTGTTTTACAACAGGTTAAACTTCTTTCGTTGTACAATGTGACTCAAATTGCAGAGGAAATTTGTTAAAGCTGTTCTTCAGTACGTGATCTCTTAATTAAGCAGACCGGAAGATACAAGGCTACCTTCGTACCCCCTCCCTAGTCTGTTAATCTTTCTGTATATTTATTTATTTATCTGTCTCTTTTTTTCTTATTTTTGGAAAGAAAGGCAACAGTGTTTTGTGAGAGCCTTCGTTTATATAGAATATCATGCATTTATGAAGAAAGAAGTCACCTTCCAATAAAATATGTATTTTATTTTTTTTTTAAAGAGAACCAATCTATAAATTGCATAGAGAGAATGGCTACCTAAGTACAGAAGTGGAGATGAGGGGGGGGGGGGGGGGGCTACCATTAAGTAGAATAAATCTACATTTAAGTAGAACAGAAGCATTACTTCGAAATAAAATTTTAAAGATTCTTCCTGTAAGTAGGGAGGGAGGGAGGCTATCGACAAATTCTTTAAAATCTTTTTCTTTTTTAAAAAAAAAAGAGTAGAGTTGCTTTTAAATAGACTAGGGAAATGTTTTCTTTAAGTAGAATAAAAAGCGACTTCATTTTATTAAAAAATATTTTCATCTATGTAAAATTACATTTAATTTTAAGCAGAATATACACACGGTTCCTTTCACTTGAAATCTGTTTCGTTTCGGACAATGTTTTAAGTAGAACGTCCTTATTTTGTATAGAGAAACTATTTTGTTTATCCGTATTTGTGTTTAGAGACAACATTTTAGTGGATAGAGGACACTATTTTGTTTATCTCGTATTTGTGTTTAGAGACAACATTTTAGTGGATAGAGGACACTATTTTGTTTATCTCGTATTTGTGTTTAGAGACACAACATTTTAGTGGATAATCGAGGTTTAATTATGCGTTTTTATTTATCTATAGCAAGAAATTATCTTTAAACAGAATGTCCTGATTTTGTGTGTAAATAGTGAATATCTCTACTTATATCTTCTCTGTTTTGAGCTTATCTGCATTTTTTTTAAATAATGACCGGTTTTTGTTTTTTAGTTAAAAGAGGCTACCTTTAAGCAGAATAGTGTTTTATTTTTACAAGAAACTTAAGGAGTATGCCACTTGTCTTTATTTAAAGAGAGGCTATCGTTAAAGTTTTAAGGAGAGAAATAATATTTTTATATTTAGAAAGAGTATGTTTAAAATATGTTTGTGTTGTGAGATGTTCGCGCTGTGTGTGTGCTTTGTGAGTGTGTGTGTGTGTGTGTGTGTGTGTGTGTGTGTGTGTGTGTGTGTGTGTGTGTGTGTGTGTGTAAAGATGGATATATTAAAATACAGTGTTACTTTTAGTATAAAATAAAAGGATTATATATTAGCCAGCTCTCTGGAATTTGCGCAGAAAGAGCAACCTTTAACTAGAACATTCGGTATCTTGTGTAGAAAGGCGCTGGACTTCTTTAAGCAGAAAATTTGCTACGTTTGACTTTTATAAGTCAAGCGATTTTCTCTTCGTTCATTATTTAGTGTATGGTTGTCTGCAGTCAAGCGATTTTCTCTTCGTTCATTATTTAGTGTATGGTTGTCTGCAGTCAAGCGATTTTCTCTTCGTTCATTATTTAGTGTATGGTTGTCTGCAGTCAAGCGATTTTCTCTTAGTTCATTATTTAGTGTATGGTTGTCTGCAGTCAAGCGATTTTCTCTTCGTTCATTATTTAGTGTGTGGTTGTCTGCAGTCTTTCATACCTCTACAAAATTTTACCTTTCATAAAATTTTATTCAGTTTCGTCAAGCACTATCAAGGAGGACGGTCACCATTTATGATTGTGATAAACCCGGAATGGGCCTCCGTTGATTTCAAGCGGGAAGGCACACGGCAGTTCCTTGAATACATCAGAGCCGCCTTTGAAGTAAGGAGTGTACGTGCGTGTGTGTTGTCAGATATGAATGATAACTGAGTCGTTAGTATGTTTGTGTGTAAGTGCGATTGGATGATTCAGTTGTTTTTCTTTGTTGATTTGTTCCGGTGATTTGTATTTTAAGAATTAAAATATATGTGGTTTGGCTGTTATTTAGTACCTTTATATTTTGTTTGTTTGCACGTTTGTTTGGTTGTTGTTGTTTTTATTTGTGATTGGTATTGATCCGTGTGTTGATTTGTTGTTCTACTATGCCAGTGATTTGCGTCTTAACTGCCTGTTCATTCTGACTTCTGAAACATAAGTATGACTTTCATGACATTTTCTCTCTCAATTCGAGGTAGGTGAGATAAGATACGAGGGTTTTCCCTGCAACACGTGGAAACCATGGGCAGAAAGAAAGTGTCGCGTGTACAGCTGTCTTTCAGATGCCAGTCTTTGGAAAGAATTTCTTCTACGCACTTAATATTAATGAAAGAACTTGCTCACACATATGATACTAATGACGGAACTTGCTCACACATTTAATACAATGACAGAACTTGCTCACATATGTAATACTAATGACAGAACTTGCTCACTCATTTAATACTAGTGACAGAACTTGCTCACATGTGTAATACTAATGACAGAACTTACTCACATGTGTAATACTAATGGCAGAACTTGCTCACATGTGTAATACTAATGGCAGAACTTGCTCACATGTGTAATACTAATGGCAGAACTTGCTCACATGTGTAATACTAATGGCAGAACTTGCTCATGTACTAGACTTCCCTCTAGTGTTTCATACAGACTACTGTCTGCTTTGTCGAGTGTGTGTGTGTGTGTGTGTGTGTGTGTGTGTGTGTGTGTGTATTATATATCATGTACCTCAGCTTACATAAATTATGCTGATATAATATTATGCTATTACGTTATTTACTTGTTTTACTGTTATAATTGTGTTTTTTTTTCTATAGGTTGATTTTTTATATTTGATGGGCTTGGAATAAGTTCTCAAATGCATTATTAAGTCCAAGAGACAATTCGTTGGCTAGTGAGTGCTATCCCAATAGACATACATCTGCATTTACATATAATTTCTCATGCACTCAACTGAACAAGAAAGGTGCATAACTTCACCACCAATGTTTACATCCAAATCATGAATAGTGTTCACACTTCTCTTAAACTCTTTGTTTCAAGACTTTAAATTTGCCCTGAAAATATAATGCTTGTAATTATTCAAGTTCACATTCTCTATACAAGTTATTATTTCTAATTTCAGGATACCTGGATACTTTCTGTGAAACATGCTTTGGATTGGGTTCGAGACCCTGTACCTAATGCTAATGCCACAGCCTCCTACGCGCCCTGGTCGTGCTAGAAGTTTAGTGTTGGAATTTTCTGTTGTACCAGTTTTGTATAGTTCAAAGACGTCGAAAATCCTTTATTTGTTTGCTGCATACGCCGCTAGAGTAGAAACGTGTTTTGTATCTTACTCTGTCGCGTGACTATTGATTTGTAATTGATAACATATTATGTGTTTATTTGTATTAAAACAAATGAAAAGTAAATGTGGGGTTTTTTTTGTTTTGTGGAGTTTTCTTCTCTTTTTCTATATTTATATTATTCTACTCCATATTTTAATGTTGTCTTTTTAAAACAAATTATTATGATAATATGAAATAACGTCATTATTGCTTTTGGGTTCGGTTTGCCTGGTGTCACTGAAGAGTTTGTGTCATTGTACACATTTTGCTCACGTGTGCAATGAGTCATTTTATTTGTTAGCTAAGAGGATCGTTATTTCTTCCTTTCTCTCACTCTCTTTATCAGTCTGCCTCTCTCCGTCTCTTTCTCTCAGAGTATGCGTATTTGCATTATGTGTAACAGTTAAT
Organism: Sinotaia quadrata; assembly: GCA_028829895.1. NCBI lineage: Eukaryota > Metazoa > Mollusca > Gastropoda > Architaenioglossa > Viviparidae > Sinotaia > Sinotaia quadrata. The sequence goes on from CM054179.1 coordinate 135,978,153, forward strand.
ATTTGATCTGTATAACTAATACTTGTCCCAGTAGTTTCTTTCGTTTACAAAAAGTATTTGGCATCCATCTTTAGGTAGCTCAATTAAAAGTGTGAGGATGGATAGATAAATAGGCAGACAGACATTTTCCCGTAAATAGCAGTCTGAGGAATGAATATTACTGTCGTCTTTCTTTCACTACGGAATGATAGATGGGCCTGTACTGATTTTGTACTCAATTCTTTCTTTTTTTTAAAGTTGTTTGTGATCTCCTTTAGTCGTCTGTTTTCTTGCGTCCGTCTCATCTGGTGACTACAATTCCAAGGAATGTGCTCATCTTCGTCGATAGAATTCCCGAGGTCTTGACCAAAGATTGTTCAACGTTTTGACACAGTCCAAAGTGCATCTGAGATCATGACATGTGTCAAAAGCCTTTCTCGAGTTGTGAACTCATATCGGTGAAATGAACTCTAAATCGCCGATAATCGTATCCCCAAACTGAGCCGAGGTAGGTCGACTCTATGACCTATTTTGCATGACATTTGTTTCCAGACGAAAATATCCACAAACCAGCTGACACTGAGACATCTATCTCAAAACTGAGATTGTGATAAGCGATTATAAAGAACGAATGGGGGCATGACACCAATACATGCAGGCACTCCTTTTAAAGGTCCCAAGTACCGAGAGTCTGATGTTAATTTATCTCCCTTTGCCCTGTTTTATGTATAATTGAGAAATATAAATGTTCAGTATCAATTGCAAACATGTATTTCCTAAGAAAACAAATATACACTCATTTGTAACAAACTGAAATGTATGTTCTCACGAAGACAATCTCATTTTTTATTAAAGAAAAGAAAAGATCGCGACTATCTGAGAACTATTTTGAGTAGACTCTCAGGGTGGATGCGAAAGTAGGTCAGCGCAGTTTCTCTGGCAAACTGCAGTCTTCTTCTTAATGTAGGGCGCGCTTCCAGCTTTCGCGCTAGAAACTGCAGTCTTTCGCCAGAAGATAGATTTATAAAGTAATTAAGAATGTAGTAAGCCTGGTGTGATTTTTCTTACATCTCTCACCAGCATCAGTAACCCGCCGTTTATTTACTGGCTTTAAATGTTATTTATTTATCCAGCGCGCGTTACAAAGGTCACTTGCAAACCCGTAGACATCAGATTCTACCGACACTGGTCATCATGATCTACGAAGGTCTATAAATTCAGACTAGTCGTCATGATCTAGGAGGGTCTATAAACCAAGACTAGTCATTTTGAACAAGGAGGGTCTGTAGACCCAGACTGTCATCCTGATCTCGGACGGTCTATAAACAAACTTTTATCCCGATCTCGGACAGTCTATAAACAGACTTTCATATTAATCTCGGACGGTCTATAAACAGACTTTCATACTAATCTTGACGGTCTATAAACAGACTTTCATCCTGATCTCGGACGGTCTATAGACCCAGCAAACTCTGCAAAACTTCCGAGCTTTTAGATGTATTCAGGTCGAATATGGGCATTGTAGATTTTCAAACTAGGTCACCCTACAGTAGGCCTACTACAGATTAAACTAGTTCACGCTACAGTAGTCTACACTAGGTCACATTATACTATATCTAAAGTAGGCTAAACTAGGTCACACTAAAGTACATGTAAACTAAGTTTACAAAACAGCCTTTAGAGACGATATCACCTAGCTGATGTACTGATTGTGTATTTTTTTTATAGATAAGTGTCTATGGTACTCCGAAGATTATGCTGACATTGGTGTACAAGCTTGGCATTTCATTTTTGTATAAATGCTAGACCTTTTAATTGATGAGCAATTTGTACAATTGTCTATATTTTAAACATAATTTTTAAATACATTATTTCACATTTTTCTTGGGTATGTGTGCCGCAAAACATTATCGTATACAATCTATAAAACATTTTATACAATCTTCAAAAGTTTATATGCAATCTTTAATGAAAACTGCTTTTTAATAATCTAAGTGAAAACTGTTTGTAAATAATCTACAGTGAAACTGTTGATCCATTTGATTGTTTCTTTCTAAAAGCTTTATATAATTTATTAATGCATCGTGTCACAAGATTTATTAAATTTGTTTACTCTACGTAAAATTTTTTTAAAAGAAGTGTATTAATAAGAGGTAAAGAGAAAATATACATAATTAAAAGGGGGGGGGGGGGGCCGTATGCATAATTAAAACAATGTGTAAACCAGTAAAAGAAATGATAACAAACTTTACAACACATCAAACTACAAACTAATGACAAAGTTTACAACACATCAAACAATAAACAAATGATAAACTTTACAACACATCAAACAATAAACAAATTATAATAATATGGTAAATGCAAAGTTTAAGAATTTATGGAACGCGTAAGTGTGTAAATGTATATCACACATGAATGTTGTTCAGAAGCCGTGTCTGCGTTTAATGAAGAGCGTATATTTTGATCATGCTAATATTTGTTGTTTCAAAACTTTTCTGCTCAATACCACTACAATCGGAGTTCAACTAATACAAATTTGACTTCTGTTGGTTTGTGGTGAGCAGAGGAGCACAAGCAAATAGATCTAATGCAGTACATCAACAACTAAATCTGTACTTGAGGCTAGCTGTACGCGATTAGATGGTTTTACCAGGCACTTTCAAATACACATCGCACCGGGGTAGACCAGGTGAGGTTTTCTGTAAATTTTCATTTTCCTAGAAATATATATTGTCGATCTTTCAGTGTTGCGGCTGAAGCAAAAAAAAAAAAAATACTTCGAAAGTGTTGATCTAATTGTAACTGTTATGTATAAGCGCTGAATTTAATTTTCGTAACTAATTTCAGTAATTATTTTACTGAGCGTACGAGTTCAAAGAATAGTCGAATTCCAAACCACAGTTTCATACGTAAGTGGGCCTATCCATATGCCCAGCAGTATTCTCAATCACGGTCTGTCTGCTGGAAAATGTATGCGTGTATATGAAGATAATGTCTTGAGTTCGATAGTGTAGTCTTCATCCTCAAGACTTCAGCACGACATATTCTATTAATTAAATCTGAAAACGTGTTTGTAAAGCCTGCACGCGCCTTTTAAAATTCAAATATTTACATGTAATCATTATAAAAACACAATAATGAATAAAAATATAATTAAAAAATATCCCCTGAGTGTATTATAGTCATTTGCAGTGTACATTAGTCATTCTCAGCGTTTAGTTGTCATTTGCAGTGTATATTAGTCATTCTCAGCGTTTAGTTGTCATTTGCAATGTAGATTAGTCATTCTCAGCGTTTAGTTGTCATTTGCAATGTAGATTAGTCATTCTCAGCGTTTAGTTGTCAATTGCAATGTAGATTAGTCATTCTCAGCGTTTTGCAATGTAGATTAATCATTCACTGATTTTGCAATGTAGATTAATCATTTACAGATTTTTCGAATGACTGTGCATTAGTCGTTGAAAAATAAAGCATAGAGGTGGACAGAGAAAAAGAAAGTACCTAAATTACTCAGTAATCCTTCTCCTAAATTACTCAATAATCCTACTCCGAAATTACTCAATAATCCGTCTCCTAAATTACTCAATGATCTTTCTCCTAAATTGTTATCATTCTCCTCTGTCGTTCATTTCTGACAGAGAAAAAGAAGTATTTTTAGTGTTGTTACAAATGTTATCCCTGCTATTTGGTACTGTTTCAGTTACAAGAATTGTCTGTGATACACAACTACATAGTTACATCTTGCCCTGAGTTCAATCGCGCTGTATAGTTACAACTTGCCCTGATTTCAATCGCGCTGCTATTGTGGTCTCTGAAACTAAAGTATCAATAATAGATATTTAGCAAATATTGATAAGGATAAGAATAGTGTTATAGATATCATGGCAGTGACCTGCTTTCCGTTACCTTAACCTGACCTTTCCTGGCGGTTTTAGTAATATTTTTTTTTTTTAAACTATTGCCAATGGCTGACATCCTGACATATTCCGAAGAGCGTCCGAGATCACGACATTTCCAATAGACATAGACCTGATAAGTGCTGGATAAATATAGATACACAGGTAGACAGCGAAAGAGATAAATTAGATACATAGGTAGACAGCAAAAGATATGACTATAGATACATAGGTAGACAGCGAAAGAGATGAATATCGATATATAGGTAGACAGCGAAAGAGATAAATATAGATACATAGGTAGACAGCGAAAGAGATAAATATAGATACATAGGTAGCGAAAGAGATAGATAGATAGATAGATAGATAGGTAGGTAGGTAGATAGATAGACAGACAGACAGACAGACAGATAGATAGATAGATAGATAGATAGATAGATAGATAGATAGATAGATAGATAGATAGATAGATAGATAGATAGATAGATAGATAGATAGATAGATAGATAGATAGATAGATAGATAGATAGATAGATAGATAGATAGATAGATAGATAGATAGATAGCGAAAGAGACAGACAGTTAGATATGTAAACAGAAAGAGATAGATAGATAGATAAACAAATATAGAGGGAGATGGGCGGATGGATAACATTCCTAAGAAAGACGGATCAACAAATGCGTAACATTTTAATTGACTGCCTCTTTGATTTCTATTAAACGACAGAGAAACGGTCTAATGGTCGTTGACGTCTGTGACGTTTCTCTGGGCCATCCGTAACCTTAGGCTAATCCCCCAAACACACCTAGCTGGTCGCACTTGTTAGAAAGATGAATGATAGATAAAGTAGAATAGAAGAGTGATAATTCTAGAAGATAGTTGAGCCCCCACCCCACCCGATACATACAGCCATGATAGTAAGTAAAGGTGGCCCGACAGTTGGGCGGGCGACAAGAGGTTTGCGACAACTAGCTAGACACAACCGGCTAGCGACAACTGGCTTACACATAACTTACATCTGTAGAATAAATTAGGTAATTACTTAGGGTTTTTCTGTTGTTTAGGAAAATGTCGTATATCGTATTGTACACAAGTCACTTGCCGTTCGCCAGTTATTGCTAGGCATGTGTCAGTAGCTAGTTGACGTTTAGCCACTTGTCACCCGCTAAGAGTCGTTTGTAAAATGTCGCCCGCCCAGATGTCATAGAACCATTTGCGGTCAGGTAGCAGTCGCAAAATGGATCAGTCATAAGTCAACAGGCTGTAAGTTGACGACTAACTCTTGTCTGTCTTTAGAGGAGGGGTGGGTGTGGGTTACATGTGACAATGTCATAGGGTCAGAAACAATAAGACGAGGTGCTGTATGAAGCAAGGTGCTAGAAAATCAACCAGAGCTTCTTCTGTAAGTTGAAGTCCATCTCACCTATTGGTTTTTTACACCCGTAAACATGTAATCATGTAATACAGCTTGTCATGTTTACACTAGGCGAAGTAAACAAACTTAACTCAAAGCAATATCATTTTTATTGGCAGAATGCAGTCCGTCACTCAAAGAGTGGCAGTTGTATGCCTGCTGGCTGTGGTTACTTTGGTCTCGGCTCAGACAACCCAGTGCAAACCAGAGGTCAACTGCAGTCCGCCCAACTGTCGATGCTGGCAAGACAGGACAGTTCCGGGTAACATCCCCGTGTCGAGCACACCACAGATTGTGTTGCTGACGTTTGAGAACTTCGTTAACGATAGCAACGTTGCGTTGTATTTGCAACTTTTTGAAGGTGTGGAACTAGAAATACGTTATCATTAGTACATTGTACCTTGAATTTACATTTATTTCTATTCTTTAAAAAAAAAAAAATTGAGTGGATGAGTTATAAATTGAAACTATGGATGTGGTGGTGTTTGTTTCCATTTATTATTATTTTGTTTTGTTGCTACAAGTCTTTAGACTGGTTTATATTTATTGTAGGAGCATTCTTGTTAAGCTCAGAAGCCATTGAATGTGGACGCAGAATACCAATAAACTCTAAAGGCATCTTTCTAAAAAAGATTTCTCTTTAAGTTCACGGCATGTCTTTCTTTCTCTTGCAGGCACAAACAACCCTAACGGATGTCCAGTTGTGGGCACGATTTACGTGCAGGACAATGGCACTGACTATGGTGTTGTTCGTCAGCTCTATGACAGCGGGCACGAAATAGGCGTCACTTCCGTTGATGGCACGTTGCCCCTAACAGCCACACAGTGGAAGGAGAGCCTGGAAAGTATGTCAGAGCAATTGCTGGAACACATACCATACTAATCAGATTAACTTTAGCGTCACTTCCCTTCAAACCTATGTCATTGGAGTCTAAATGCTTCACCTCAGGATCATTGTTTTGTTTCATAGCATTATTATCATTAAGCCTGCAGGTACTGTAGTGAACTATAGCATTATTATCATTAAGCCTGCAGGTACCGTAGTGAACTATAGCATTATTATCATTAAGCCTGCAGGTACCGTAGTGAACTATAGCATTGTCTGAGTAAAAAAATATAACTGAGCTTTTATTTGCTTTCGTCAGTCGTAAAAAAATACTTGTTTAATCAGTTCTGTATGAATATATATAAATTTTTCATCCCAAGATATATTATTTAATTTCAGTTACAAGAATTGTCTGTGAAGTAAAGTAACAATTTAATTAATGTTACTCCGTATAGCAGCAACACTGGCGTGTCAGAGCAGATGAGCACATGGGTAATTACTTAATACTTGCCAGATGGACAATAGGTTGTTGTGTTGTGCTAATGGAAGACACTGGACGAAAGATTTGTGGGCAGGAGCGAGAGATATATGTAAATATATAACGAGAGATAGATTATGGCGCATATTATATTTACATATATTTACTCGAAAACTATCATTGTCTGCCGTATGTATATATGAGCAGTCTGATTACTAGTATGTAACATTGCTCATAGCACAAAATTATCTCAGTCTAAGCTATATATTTACTCAACAAAATATCTCAGTCTAAACTATATATTTACTCAACAAAATATCTCAGTCTAAGCTATATATTTACTCAACAAAATATCTCAGTCTAAAGCTATTTATTTACTCAACAAAATATCTCAGTCTAAGCTATATATTTACTCAACAAAATATCTCAGTCTAAGCTATATATTTACTCAACAAAATATCTCAGTCTAAACTATATATTTACTCAACAAAATATCTCAGTCTAAGCTATATATTTACTCTACAAAATATCTCAGTCTAAGCTATATATTTACTCAACAAAATATCTCAGCCTAAGCTATATATTTACTCAACAAATCTACCAAATGTGCTTTTGACCTCAATTTATTAAAAGTCAGCCCTTCGAAAACTGAGTTCACCAAATGACAGATTTACCAAATGTCCTAAGATGAAATGTCCTTTACAAAAAGTCCACATGTCCAGCAGTCACTTGTAAAGTAAAATAACCTAACAGCTAAGTGCCTTTAATTATACTAAACTACTAAATATGAGTAAAGTAAACTTAACCTAAGAGCTAAGTGTTTTAATTATATTAAACTACTAAATATGAGTAAAGTAAACTAAACTAAGAGTAAAGTGTTTTAATTATATTAAACTACTAAATATGAGTAAACTAAACTAACCTAAGAGTAAAGTGTTTTAATTATACTAAACTACTAAATATGAGTAAAGTAAACTTAACCTAAGAGCTAAGTGTTTTAATTATATTAAACTACTAAATATGAGTAAAGTAAACTAACCTAAGAGTAAAGTGTTTTAATTATATTAAACTACTAAATATGAGTAAACTAAACTAACCTAAGAGCTAAGTGCATTTAATTATACTAAACTACTAAATATGAGTAAAAGCAAACTAACCTAAGAGCTACGTGCTTTAATTATACTAAACTACTAAATATGAGAGGGACACCCACACCATTTAGCATCTCTCCCTTTTACCTCTATAAATATGTTGTTCTGTGGCCAGAGCTTTCTTTTCATTGAACAATCACTCAGGCTATACCCTGCAATGGGTTTCCAATCTGCTTTAATATAAATAGGGGGATACAACTGCGCACAATGAAATACATTCTTCTTGCATTGTCTTTCTTGAGTGAAAAATTCGTAACTTGGAGGGTTTGGGATCCTAAAGTCCCAGTTCAGGCTTCTAAGCATGTCGACAAGTTTCTGTTATGAAGACAAATTCATTGATATATGATATTTTGGGTTTAAATGAGAATTCTAAGGTTTTAGACAAACAGATGTCCAACAATGTAGGCATATAGATTATGGTCTATCGATGGATCTTAGTTTCGTTTTCATCTTTTAAAAAGAAAGAAAGCATTCATCTCCCTTAATTTATCGTTGTTGCTACTCACATCTTTGAATTTTTAAAATAATTTTTTAGAAATTATGATTTATTTCCACGATAATCATCTTTATTTCTAAATCAATTGTTAGGTCTATTTAAAAAAAAAAACAATCATAGCCATTAGTCTTGACGAAGTTTGCCTTTTGTCAGTCATGCGTTTCAAGATATCCAACCTCGCCGCCATACCTAATGGTGATGTCATGGGGATCCGTGCACCTGGACTTAAGCCAGGTGGACTTTCGGAGTGGGTAGCTCTCTCCCAAAGCGGGTTCCTTTACGACAGTAGTTGCTCCACGACCCAGTTTGATGACCAGGTGACGTTTCTATGGCCGTACACGTACGATTATGCCCCAGGCCCCACCTGCTTGAATGGTGAAGGCCCTGAGCTACCGTTTGAAGGTGAGTGAAATCATGACAGTAGCTTCGTTTTCCCCTATAATTAAGCAGACGAGCAACCTCCACCCACCCACCCCAAATGGACAGATCGATGGTGGGTGGATGGTTGGACAGATGGATTGAGTAGATTATAATGTAGTGATTGTCACTTAATTTTAATTAACTTATAGCCCTTTTAACTACGCTTTACTTAATTGCTAAAAAACAACAACTCTAAGCTATGTTCATAGATTCGTAGATTTTATGGTGATTTAATTAGCTACAATAGTCAAGGCACAATTGCACTTACTTGCTCTCAACCAACTTTCTCAATTTATTGTCTAGTTTGTTTGTTGTTTGCTTAAATTATGATTTGAGAACCGTGGTATATGTGCATTCAGCAAAGTCCAGAGAAGAATATGTTTTCCCTAAATTGTGAGAAATAGGAATTAACAATTTTACCTACTCGTCTTGCAGGCAAATGGCAAATGCTGATTCCAGATTTGGAGTTCAACGGAACAAAGTGTGTAACTCCTTCCGCCTGTGAAAATGTCATCTCTCAAAAGGACGCGTTCGATTTGTTCTACAACAAGTAAGTATTCTGTTCTACAACAAGTAAGACTCGAAATGATCATATATTCTGTTCTACAACAAGTAAGTATTCTGTTCTACAACAAGTAAGACTCGAAATGATCGTATATTCGTTCTACAACAAGTAAATATTATGTTCTACAACTCGGTATTCGGCCCTCGAAAGAAATAAAAAAAGTTGCACATGCATGTTCTGGGGCACCAGCAACAAGAACACAATTCTCAAAGACCCGCGTCCTTTCTGTGTTTGGACAACAAACGGAATGCTGAGCATAGACGCTTTCCACCTGTTTTATGTAGAAAGAGGCAACGGCTCGGTTCTGTAAAAATAAATAAACAAAATAATACTTGTCGATAACGGTTTCTATCTTTTGTTTACGAAGTAAAATCACAACAATGCATCCTTTATACTCTCAAAGAAGAGGTCAGAAAGATACCTTAACACTTATCTGTAATAATAAAATCTTAATGACAGACAAATTGACTCTTCGTTTTTTTTTTCAATTTTATTTTATTGCTAACAAACTGATTCATTTATCCGCAATTTAACAAATAAGGCTCCAATAGTCGCAAGCGATCTTTTCTAAATTAAGAAAACTGTAGAATAATTAATATTTTTAATTTTAAAATAAAATACTTCTTTTGTTGCATGTAAAATCAGTTCAACCTTATCAATAAATGAAATTCAGACAAAAATGAAATATCAATGACGTTTTTCTTCTCTCAGTTTTATCCTGCACTACCAAGGTGGGAGAACGCCCTTTATGATCGCCCTTGACTCTGACTGGGCATCGGTTGACTTCAAACGAGAAGGGACACGCCAGTTCTTGGAATACATCAGAGCTGCTTTTGAGGTTTGTTGTGAGTGAGGGATGAGTGATTATTGTCCATAATCAAATGAAACATTTTGAATATTTGAAAATCAGAAATTCTTTTTAGTAATCTCAGTCAATAATATTAAATTGCTAGAAATATTTCATTGATCACTGGCTATACACTATACTCTGTCACTTTAATAAAAAGTACAATTGTGCCTTCTTTAGAAAAAGTACATTGAGTCCCATGTTATTAAGCTTTTACGTTCTGTGGGTTATACTTTTTATTTTTGCTATCAGCCTGTCTTTGTACAGCAGCCCCATGTCTTTATACAGCAGCCTCTGTCTTTGTATAGCAGCCTCTGTCTTTATGCAGCAGCCTCTGTCTTTGTACAGCAGCCTCTGTCTTTATGCAGCAGCCTCTGTCTTTGTACAGCAGCCTCTGTCTTTATGCAGCAGCCTCTGTCTTTGTACAGTAGCCTCTGTCTTTGTACAGTAGCCTCTGTCTTTATGCAGCAGCCTCTGTCTTTGTACAGTAGCCTCTGTCTTTGTACAGTAGCCTCTGTCTTTGTACAGTAGCCTCTGTCTTTATGCAGCAGCCTCTGTCTTTGTACAGTAGCCTCTGTCTTTATGCAGCAGCCTCTGTCTTTGTACAGTAGCCTCTGTCTTTGTACAGTAGCCTCTGTCTTTGTACAGTAGCCTCTGTCTTTGTACAGCAGCCTCTGTCTTTGTACAGTAGCCTCTGTCTTTGTACAGTAGCCTCTGTCTTTATGCAGCAGCCTCTGTCTTTGTACAGTAGCCTCTGTCTTTGTACAGTAGCCTCTGTCTTTATGCAGCAGCCTCTGTCTTTGTACAGTAGCCTCTGTCTTTGTACAGTAGCCTCTGTCTTTATGCAGCAGCCTCTGTCTTTATGCAGCAGCCTCTGTCTTTGTACAGTAGCCTCTGTCTTTGTACAGTAGCCTCTGTCTTTATGCAGCAGCCTCTGTCTTTGTACAGTAGCCTCTGTCTATGTACTCATTTGCTATTAAGTTGATTTGTCTTAGGGCACTAGTGGTTGATCACCCTTTTATATTTAAAGGCCTCTGCTATCTATGACTATTAATCATACATTCATACCTTCTTCCCGTGGACGAACAAAAGTATATGTAAACGTCCCTACGACATGTCAAGTAAAAATACTGACTTAAGTTTTAGAAATTTGTTCTATTTTCTTATAACAGTCACACTGACATCAAAATTTCATAGTGAACTGTAAACATCTCCAAGTCACGTGCAGTGAGTGAAAAAAAAGGAAAATGACGACCATTGCAGGCAGATGGGGTAGCAGTGATGATAATGACTTTACGGGTAAGGGGAGTGTTTACGGGGTACTTTAGTGAGAGACGCTCATCGGGCTTCGTCATCTCCCTCATGACGCCATCTTTCTTCTTGATAAGCGGTCCAGCAAGTATCAGAAGCTCTTGCAGTTCGCTTGAATGAGCATTTTGACAACTTAGGATCTGCTACTGCCTTAGAGTTCTTGCAGGAACTGTGCCTAGGCACCATACTGAAACTTGTACGCGATGCAGTCTTTGACCAAACGAGATCTTGTGTTGTTTATTGGGTGGACTATGGTTGCAGTCATTTTATTGCCGCTGTCAATTTCTGTACCGTCTATTGACGCAGCCATGTTGCTTTATCCAAATATTCACGCGTTATTGCTAATAATAGCATGAAGGCGAATGAGTGCATTCGTGGATTCGAAATGTTATTAGGATAATGTTTTACTGTGTGCGGATGGGGCAAAATAGTGTATTATATGTTTCAAAAGAATATATATATATATTATATATATATATATGATTTCTTGTGAAAAGAGGATTCAGTCACAATCCTGTCCTTTCCAGTTCGGTTGTTTGTGTCCAGTTTTGCCTGTGTGTGCTCGCGGTTATTTTAAGTTAACAAATTTAGCGCGGGTAGATGCAGGGCATGCGCCTAAAGAAAGTTTTCTCAACCGGGGTTCCCCGAGAAATCGTGATTGAAAAAAAAACACAAAAAAACTAGATATAGTAATTTTTTCAGACTTGAAAATTATTTCAATGGCTCCTCTAGTGTACAATGTCTGAGAAAGAATGATCTATAGTGGTGCATCCTCTCCTACCAAATGTAACAATTGATAATAATGCTGATAACAGAGGTGAAGATGATAGTGACGATGGTGGTGCTGGTTGTGGTGGGTAGTTGTGATCATAATGATGATGGCGCCAATGACGGTACTGTCAATAATTAATGCTGAGAAAATTATTTCGATGATTGTTGTAGTGGTGATGGTGGTGGTGGTGGTCACCAATACTCTGTTACTGTTGGTGTGGTAGTGGTGATGTGGAAACAGTGGTGGCTACCCCTGTTGTAATTAATATTGTGTACCATTTCAGGACACCTGGATCTTATCAGCAAAGAGGACTCTGGAGTGGATTCAAAATCCAGTAACACACGCCAATGCAACCGCTGGCTATCAACCGTGGTCCTGCTAAGTCCATTCCACTATTTTATTTTATTTTGTTTCTTTTAACTGCTGCGTTTGTTATCTGAGAGAAAGCGTGTCCATATTTTGTCGACAGCCACTGTGCTGGTTAATCACCAGATGCTGATCTTTTGTTTGAGATAAGAATACATTGCCTAAGAATGTATATCTGGGCACATAATTCAAGGCTTGTAACTGAATGAGAGAAAGATGTGAAGAAATCTATTCTTTTAATAAAGTCATTGTGAAAAAGTGAAAGTGAAAAAAATTAAAATAGTGATGATTAATTGGTTTTGGTTAAAATGCATGATTATATATTGCCGCGTGCCTCTATGTATTGTCTATTGTGTGTACATTTGTTTGAAATGAAAGTGAAATTGTCTTTGTGGGGTTTGCCTAGTGCGCATTAGCCTAAAGTTATTTCAATTAAATACACTGTAATATGAAACACTGTTCACAATTTTCGAAACAAACCTGAAAGATATTCATCCTTTTCTCCTCCTTGAAGACTGAAAAAATATTTCTATATTTGTAAGCGACTTCACAGATTCTCTTTCGACACACCACAGTAACTCTGCTCGACCTTGCATGGGACATTGTCTTCTAAAGAAACTGAAGGTAAGAATATTCTTGGAGAGTGCAAAGAATCGATCGATCGACTCACTACTCTATAGAACTGTCTGTTCACATTAGCATAAATCACAAGATTTTGTCTCTTTACTATTTTGTCTGGTTCTGTCACTAAATTAGTCTGCTCGCTTACTTGTATACACGCTTGTTAGAAGCCTTGCATTGTTCACCAGATACAACTATTTTCTTTATTCCGAAAGCAAAGTTTAAGACGCTCAGTCATCTTTAATTTCCATATAGTGGTCACACTTCCTGGGATATGTGATCTTTTCAGCTGAGACGCAAAGGAAAAAACGATGATCATTTTAAAGAGGGCTCACAAGAGTTATCCTTCACACTGTTTCTTTTGACGTCATTCCTTATCCACAATATATATGAGTAAATCCATCTTATTTTTGAGTTGCGTTTTGTCACAACATTTATTTGTTTCATGCTGTCATTTTACAAGTGGATTCATTATTTTCTTTCGAAATTTTAACTTTTCTTTTCTGTCTTGAGCAATTTGGAGGGAGACTTTTGTTGTATGTTTTATGTGTACAAATGTTTTACTCCACTAATACAGACCACAAATATTTAAATTCACAGATTCACTTACATCACTACAAAACCTAGAAAACCTCTTTCAAACTACAAGAACACAAATCACCAACCAAATATCCAAACACATAACTACATTGGAAAAAGGCATAAAAACAATACTACTATGGCTCCCCAGCCACGAAAACATAATAGGAAATAAACAGCAGACAAATGAGCAAAATATGGCACTAAATATGCAATGCCAATAAACACACCAATACACACAGCACAAGTTAAACTTCTATATACAAAAGAAAAACGCCCACTCCACTTCACCCCAGTTGCTAAACATGACCTACAACAGAGCTATATATAGACTAAGATTAAACTCCACGAGATTCACGCACAAACCAGGTCAGGAATCAAAATCATGCACTCATTGTAGGACGCAATTGGACGCTTTCTGAATCAATGTAATAGTTACATAGGAGAAAGAAAAATACCCCAGAGAAACAACAAACCTACTACAACTACCATTCACCATCCAATCATTTCTATACCCTCCAAAACATCACCAAAATCACATACACCAAGCAATTATAACATATCTCATTCAAACAAAACACACTTCACCTCTTGTAAAATAAAAATTTAAAAAATTTTAAAAAAATAAACAAATAAAGAAAGCCATCTAACAATCACTTAGGTACATCTCTCAAATGCAGGCATAACAATTTCATAGAAATACTATTTTATCAAAGACTACAAAATCAAAACCTCACACTTCAACCACAGAACATAATATTACAGCAAAATTACACCCACTCACCCACCCATTCACCACCACCCAATAGAAAAAATAAACAAAACAAAAAACAGAAACAAAAGAGAACGCACAACAGTCGTTGCAAGATGAACAAGAAACGTCAAAATAAAGAAACAACAAAAAGCAGCAAAACACCCGACAAACTACCCTATCTGACTTGTTCAGAAGAGAAAAAGGCTCAACAGGAACCTACCAAAAAACCGAGAACATAGATAAGATGAAAAGTTTTCATGCAATTCCTGTGGAGCAAAAGAAGTTAACGGAACTACTACAAATTTTGAAAGGTTTAAAGTTTTATAAAAATATAAGCTCCATTATTCTTATTGCGAAAAAGACATAGCTCATGTGTGTTATGTATATACAATCTATTAACATTATTTTACGTCTCTGTGTGTGTTTGCAAGGATAAACTCATACAACAATACTTTTCTCGACCTGACCCTGAGAACCTACTGCACACGATCTTAGTCTGTGAACTCAACAGCAGAAATATGCTATCTATACAAATGACAGCTTGCTCTCAAACGTGTACATTTCAAATCAGTCTCGTTCTGTTGTTTGTTTGGTTTTTGCAACCCAAAATTAAACACATAAATCATTTCTAGTCATGCTCGCAATTATAAGTAAATTAAGAATTATCCACAGAGAATTGGTCATACAGTTATTTATTCTCAGAAAAAGTTTTAAGCCTTGTATCCACTGCACACTAAATAGCTTCCAATAAAATTGTAATGAAACAAATCTTCACTTCCTTGTTTTAACCGTCCGTTTATATGACGTTCCAAAATGGTGCAGATACCCGTACACATAAATCAACTTTAAACCCATCCCTATCAGTTTTACATTTTATATCCCATTTGCATCGGCCCCTGCCGGCTCCTGCTCCTGTAGGTTTTGCACTCCTTTGTACACATGTGTATGCGTGCCCTCTTCACTGTGAGCTGTGTCGGCCCCTGTACACTGGCCCTTAGGAACTCTTCACTGTGTTGTGTCGGTCCGAACTCTTTAGTGCGCAATGCCGGACCCGGTAGGGCTCACTCTCACAGTGTAAGCTGCACCAACAAGGAATCACGCAGGACAGAAGAGAAGAATTACAACGACCCTACAACAGGAACACCACCTATTTTTCTAGCGCAATATCATCTCTGATAACTAATTTATTAATTAACTTACCTGCACTCACAAGTGTGTTTTGTTTGAAGTTTGTTCTTAATTCTTATACACAATATAAAATAAAAATGTAATTCAGAATGCAAGGGGGAAAAAAAAGAAAGAAATACAGATTAAAAATGTAAACCTGCACACATTCATCTAACGAAAATGTTATTACTTTTCTACTAAGCCGCACGCACACTTAGAATTCCGTTTCATAACTCTTCTAGTGACGTCACGCCCAATCAACAATGGTCACTTGATGCACACTCTTCACTTATCGCTTTCTGTCCCACACTTGTTTTTTCTTTAAGGTACAATACTCGATCACAGAACTTTAAAACAAAATAATTTTAAGAACCATCGCTGAGAAGAAGACCTATTCACTTGACATATGTGCGTGTCTGGATATGACTGAATCTGCATAGAAAGACTTGGAATAAAAGGATTCGCCCATCCTATAAAATAAATAAAAATATAAGAAGTAAAATAAGTTTCCTCCCCCCCCCCCCCATACCAGTTGAGCACACAGTATACCAAGTGCAAAGGGAGATAAGCGAAGATACAGCTAAACAACACCTAGTCCCAAGAGTAGCATTTCCTTCAATACTTGCATAGCATAGTAGTAATAGTACGCAAGATGAATAACAAAGGAGAGGGGCTGTGAGGAAACGAGTATATTAAATTGGTAAATATTCAGGAAAAACTTACTTTACATTATAAAAACTCCCTTTTCCATCAAGCAGCCACATAAGTATACAACAAGAGAATGATGAATAAGAGACAAGAATTCCGTTGTAAAATATACACCACCACGGGAAAAGAAAGAAAATGCTGGAGATTAAAAATTACTGGCGAAAGAAGACTGAGGCAGTCTGGATAGGTGCTACTACATAAGGTCAGAACCAAACAGAATAGAATCCAAAGAAAAGAGAAGATAGCTTTCAGCCAAAAGTCACTACAGTCCTCCCATTGATACTTAGCTGTACAAAGTAAAACTTGATGAAACAGTTCTAATTTTAAGAGCTATAGCAATGTTTGAATATTATGATGCTTCGCTAATTATTTGTTTCAGCCATTTTATAACAAAAGTCTGACAACAAATATCTCTAACTCTAGGACAGTTGGGGAGAAATAATCTAGATATCACTCCCAAACGACTATGATTTGTGTAGATACATTTCAGTACCCTGACTAACACACATACTGTCGACACTTGGTTATAGAAATCTCCCTAAGTCACAACCCGGTAGCTAGGAGCTTCCTTTGTTGTAAATGGACTAACAAAAGACTCAGAATGGCCATTTTAATGCTCGATAATTATACAGAGATTTATTTCAGTCTCACAAGAGGCATGTACCGTGGCTTTTTTGAATTAAAAGAAATGATTGCAATTTAATTAGACATATTTGGTCCAGTCGATATGGATAGATTTAATGCTTGTTTGCGTGTCATTAAATGGCCTCAATGATCATTTGTACAGAATGAAGTTCCTAAATTCAAGTGCAGTGTAATTAGGCCTACTGTAATTATCGTTGTTAAATAAGATGTGACCAAGATAAAGTAAAAAATATCAATTATTTATTTACTTGCTTATTAATGTAAGTAAATCGAATTAAAATAAATGTGTTGATTCAAAGAAAAGCGATAAACTCGTAGCGTGTTCTTGTTGTTAAGGACAGCTATAATGTCAAACTACGCTTGACTGGGATAAACTCATTTCTTTAACAGCCTACTGATGAAGAAAAGGATTACGAATTCAGCTCGGTGGCCCAAGGTTGAAAATGCCGACAGTTTCATTTATGCAAATCGACTGCCTGATAGTATTAATAAATCAATTTTTAAACCAATAATGGATATTACATTTTTGTATCTCATGTGAAACCACCTCCTTGAAAGTCAGTTAAAATTTCTTTGACTTACTAAATTTAAATGAGTATTTGAATGTAATTTTGACAGTCGCAAGTAAACTAGTATTACTCTTTCTTCTTTTCTTAAACAGTTTGAAAGATATTTTGAAATGTTAAAATAATTAAATGCAAAGCAATGTTTTACTAGAAGTAAATAATGTGACATTATTACGCAACAAAAATTATTTTATTATTATTTTTTAAATCCAACATTCTTTTCTTTGGAAGAGTTATGTTATACATTTTTTTATTTAAAAATAATGATATAAAATTCTTCATAATTTCATTAATATTACATAATTTATCTTATGTATCATGTCTTTCTTTAGTTAAAGGTCAAACTTAACACCATTTGAATTATTATTAAGATGATTCTTCACAGGATAAAATTTGTTTTAATATGGCTTCATTCATTGTGCTCTTGGTAATTTTTTTTTAAGCAAAAAAAAGTTGCTGTCTGTTTATAGAAGTCTTTTCAGATTTAGGCTTACTAAATTCATTGCTCATATCATTTGCATATAGCTTTAGAAAAATTTTTGATGATGGATCTTTAGCCCAAATGCTGACACTTACTTTTGTTGATATTGTGTATACTTCAACAAGAAAAAAAGATTTTTCATGTTCATTTCTTTTTTAATGTTTTGCATATTTGGTTGGTATCAGAGTAGCTTGATAAAAACATTCATGCTTCTGAAACAACTTGCTCATTATACTTGGAATTTTGCAAAGATTATACAAATACTAAATGCATTTTTCCATTATATTATATAATGACACAAAGAATTTTAATAAAATACAATTCATCATCCAATTTCTTTTGCCATTGTTGTGAGTATCAGGTTTAGTAATTACAAAATATAAATGGATGTATTTGAATTAAATTTAACAAATATGTAAGGTCAGAATAAAGGCATTTAAGTATTTATAATTTAACTTTAATATAACATTTAATGTTTTTTGCTAATTCTGATGAATGTAAAAGTTTCTATCAGTGATGGTTATTAATTGTGTATTTTACATTCTGAATACAATTCTCCACATCTTTATAAGTTTTATAATGAAACTTTTGTATTCTTCATAATTATACCTAGGCTTTAGTTCAAGAAAAGAGTTTGGCTATGTCTCCAACATTGGCCATTTTGTCTTTGAATAATGAACAATTCAAACATTTGTATTGTTTTCTGATTTTGAGTTTTATTG
Source organism: Sinotaia quadrata (assembly GCA_028829895.1). Lineage (NCBI taxonomy): Eukaryota > Metazoa > Mollusca > Gastropoda > Architaenioglossa > Viviparidae > Sinotaia > Sinotaia quadrata. The sequence goes on from CM054179.1 coordinate 135,996,921, forward strand.
CATTAAATAATGTTGTAATAATTACCTAATCATCTTAATGGTATCAGCATTTGCAGGTAATAACTTGAGCATATCTTTTTGTACATAATAAAATGTCACATTATAATATATGAGTATGTAATTAAATAATCTTTTTAATTACTCCATATGCCAATATTTTTTGTTTGCATGTGATGAATCTTTGTTTTAAAAATGTACCTTACTATTCATTTTAACCTAAGCATCTTTTTATTTTGTTGTGTGACACACCTTTGGATTTAAATAAAAATATGTTTGAAAGTTAAACTTGAAATTTGCTGACTTATATTTTTTATTGTTAATTTATATCATTTTGTGAGCTATTTGTGAAAAGTGATATCTTAATTAAAATCCCTAAATAAAATGCTTGTAAAAGAAAAGCAAAAGAGGTAATAAAAATTCATAATTATTTTAAAGTGAAAGTTGCAAACCTTTCTTTATGTTCTTATTTTTCTTAATTTTTATTTCATCTGTAAATGGCTAAGTGTACAGTTTAAATAAACAATGTATATAATATATATTAATAAATCATTGAAGATATATGATTCCTTAATTACACATTTTATATTTTGGACATTTTGAAAATTTAGACAGTGATACACAGTTATTTTATTGTTTTTCTATATGTAAGCAAAATTATGCAGTGCAAGAAATTGGTTTGGCTATGACTACAACATTGACCATATAGTGACTTTGAAAATTGAACAATTCAAATATTTGATTATTTTCTTATTTTGATTGCATTGTTTAATAAATAATGTTGCAGTAAATACTTAATAATAGTATGCAAACTTTTTGTGCATAATCAAATGTCACAATCCAATCTATGTTTATATAATTAAATAAGCTCCATTATATTACTCAATTTAACAATCTTTTTTTTCTTGCAAGTGCTGAATCTTGTTTAAAAAATATACTTTGCTTTATTATTCATTTTGACCTAATCATCTTTATATTTGTGTTTTATGACTAATTTTTGGATTTAAATAAATGTATGTTTGAGAATGAAACTGGAAATTTGTTCCTTTTATTTTTTATTGTTAATTAATATCACTGTGTGCTACTTGTGAAAAATGGTCTCTAATTTAAAATCATGCAAGGGTAAAAAAAAAATCCCTGAAAAAAGGGGTAATGAAAAATCATTTAAAGTCTAATTTCTGTCAAAGTGAAAATGACAAACATTTATGCTGTTCTTAATTTAATTTAATAATATTTTGACTATAAATGGATATGTGTACTCTGTTATACATGTTATATATAAAAGATAATTATTTTAAATTAAAAAAATAATGGGCAAGTCGTCTCATAAGATTTTTGTTTTGCAATCAAAGGTCTTCAATGATTTATACATGTTATATATATTATTTAGTTAAATCATTGAAGACCTTTGATTGCAAAACAAAAATCTTATGAGATGACTTGCCCATTATTTTTTTAATTTAAAATAATTATCTTTTTTTCATAATAGCATTTTTAATACTTTGGACATGATTTGACAGTTTAGAAAAAAGACAGACCTGTATCACTATCAGTAATACACTTTCATATTATTTTTTTACATGCAAGCAAAATGCAAATATTGGGTTTGGCTGTGACTACAACTTTGGCATATAGTGATTTTTTAAAAGTGATCAATTCAAATGTATTTTTTTCTGATTGCATTAAGTAATGTAGTAATTACCAAACAGTATGGGTGCTTGCTTGACCATATTTCTTTTGTGCATAATAAATTCTCACATTCCAATTTGTGTGTATATAATTAAATATGCTTTTATCTTAATACTCAAATTACCTATTTCTTTATTTTGCAAGTGATGAATGTAAAATATATTTGTTCTTTCTTATTCATTTTGACAGTACTTTGGATTGAAATAAAAGTATGTCTGACAGTAACACTTGAATTTAGCTGATTTTAGTCTTGTGTGTATTAATTTATTTGTGTGTGTTACTTGTGAAAAGAGGTGTCTGGTTTAAATTACATAGATAAAATGCAAGAGGTAAAAAAGAATCATTTAAGTTTAATTTCTTTGAAAGTGAAAGTGACATACCTTTATGCTCTCAGTTTAATTAATTAATATTCTGACAGGAAATGGATAAGTGTACAGCATAACTAATTAATATAGGCCTATATAATATTAAATAATAATTCATCGAAGATCTATGATTACCCGCCAACCCCTCAACCAAAACAAAAATGTCGTTTGTAGATCCACTTGCACTTTATTTCTTTATGTAAACTAATTATCCTTTCCTTAATAACCTTATTCATACTTTGGAGAGATTTTAACAAATTATAGGGGAAAAAAGGACAGCACTGTATCAGTCTTACGAATTTTATTTTTCTATATGTAAGCAGCAGTTTTAGTCCTGTGGTATGACGTATAACCACAATTTCACTCATTTATTTCTGTCTTCACGTGCTTTTTGGCGCAAACTTTCTCGAGTACTGGGCTAGTTCCCAACGTGCGATGCAGCGTAAAGGGAAGCAAATCAGTCCGCTCAAAGTCAAAGTGAAGCCTGCCACGTAGAAAGAGATATTGTAGTCTCCCGTTAAGTCGGATAGAAAACCTAGGAAAGGAGGGAAATATTAAATCAACATACAGATACAATAAGTGAACTGCTGCAACATGAAATAGCCGTTACCGAATCCAGCATTTCAAAGCTTTAGAGTATTACGTTTAAAACAGAAGGTTATAATAAAGAGCCATGAAACAGTTCAGCATTTCAAGGATTGGCGTATAAGATTTAAAAGTATTAAGTAACCATAAACAGACATGCATGCAACAGTTGTGGCCGCTGCTGTTAAAAAAAGCAGCATTGCAACTGACAAATCGGGTCAGATTCTGGGACCGATGTTCACTAACAGCTTTAAGATGTTTCTTTTGAACCATAATTATACTACGAACAGCGTTACAGTTGCCATGTATACCAGTAACATATGCTTGCAAAATAGAAAATATTACACGCAGGTAAACATTTGTCATGAGACAATCGAATGGTATTAGTGTCAGCTGTGTTGAGCAAAGAACCGAACACATTTACTGGCTAGTATGGGGTACCAGGCTTTATTTAGCTACAAGAAAATAATATATTCCCCCCTTTGGGGTAAAAACAAAAAACTAGAACCATCTCTTTTATATTGTTTTATTTTTCCAGAGACCATTGGCCAGCTGCACACGCAATTAACATATCTCTACCACGCTTAGCATAGCGTAATGCCTGATGATGTCAGTTTCTTAGTAATGGAATAAAAGAATGAAATTCATTAATACTAATCGACTGAAATTGTAATTATTTGCTTTGTGAAATAACATTTAAAACAACAAAATTCGATGCTATAACAGTGATTTTTCCACTAGCCAGGAAATTTCGATCACTTCCTTACATCCAGATTGCAATTTCCCTATATATTGATGTGAAAAGACGTTACATGTACACCGTGTAGACTAATGTTTATTGCTTATAGAATACGGATTTTTTTCTTATCAGTAATGTCTTAGTATAGCTCAACAACAACCTAGTCTACTTCTTAACAATAACTTGGTTTAGCTTTTATCAATCGAAAACTGGTGTAATATATATCAACAAATAACTTTGTATAGCTCCAATAACAATAGCAGGGGCTACACTGTTACATTGCTATAGGCCTTGTACTAGGTTATATTTGATTGTAACCACACTGTTATTTTTTAATCAATAACTTGTAGCTCCTTTCAAAAATAAACTTAATTCTGTCAGCAACAAGGTGTAGCTCTTGTCCACATTAATATAGAGTAGCATCTATTATCAGTAACTAGAGGTAACATTTATTAACTAGATAATACTTAGTAGCAATTAAAAAAAACCCAAACAAACAATTGGTATAGCATTTGTTAACAATAACTTAGTATGATATATCAGTTTGTGTAGCTCTGTCAACAATAACTTGATTTAACACCTATGATAACTTTGCTCAACAGTAAAGTGTTACACAGCATATCAGTAATAATATGTACCACATAAATATAATAGCACCTATAAGCAATTATCTAGAGTAGCATCTGTCAGCGTAAGTCTGAATTGCTCACTGCTGTCGTATTCCCATTTTCTTGCATCTGGCTGCCATAACGATGACACTGTTCCGTTGCTTCTACTTTTATCCTGATTATATATATTAAGTTCACGATCATGTGGTGTCGTAAGAGAATGTTCGTTTTGAGTCCAATGGTAGTTATTTGGTTCATTCGTATGAGCGAACTATAAATGAATTTATAAGAGAACACTGAATATTTCTGAGTGAACTCTAAAAATACTTTAATTAAAGTTTGATCGAATCTTGACTGAAACTGTGCAGTTATTGACTTTATAATTATGTAACTTAGGATCACATGACTTGTTGTCAAAGGTCCCAGTGAATGTCATTAACAGACGTGCATGTGGTCCATTGAACTGGTCTTTGGCCTATGGGTCATTCTGCTCTGGTGCTGCTTTGCTGTCCACTACTCATCAAAGTCAACATCCAAGATAAAGTGATTCTGTTCTGGCATTGTTCGTGGCTCAGCACTCATCAAATCGTCTGGGATAAGGTCCCAGATAATGTGCATAAATACACTGGGGCTAAGAATTCATCTTCAGAACACTCTTTCTTATATGCTTACACGATCATCATACATTTTAATATCATAAGCAAAAATAGCAATATAAAATATAGTTAATGTCGAGATAAACATGGGTATAATGTTAGTTAGGCAAGGAAAACCACAATCTTTTGACAGTAATATATACAGAGGATGGTTTCCTGCTGCGTTCATAACTGGCAATAAGGATTAGTAATATTATTCTAACTTATTCAACCAGGAACCAAAATGTGTTACCTCAATGATCAGCTGCACTCAGCTGAGGATTTATAGGTGAGTTTCTAGTACGTTTGTTTGCACTTTGGTTAGTTTAGTGTCTGGAACATTCAGATATGTTTCCAGCCCGAGGATAAGGGCCAGCCTTTCTAGAAGGTAGGTTTTTTTATGTCTCTTTTTAGAGGAGGGGTTCGTATGTGCTATATAAGCCATTATATGACACTTACCTGCAACACATTTGATATAATGTTGGATGGTGTGGACCATAGGCAGCATCTATAACTGTGCCAGCACAAGCAGCAATCACAACAGTAGATCATGCAAATGGTAATAAACTGCAGACTATAGTAACATCTAACATGCTTTAGCATATTAATAATTAATAACACTCTGTAGGACATATCCACGACCGGGTGTAAACCTACCTGCAATCGGAGCGCCAATGAAGGAAGAAATGCCTTGACACATGATCACTAGGCCAAAGGCATTAGTCAGCTTTTCCAGGCCCATCAGCTCTACCATTATGATGGACTGCAAGGACACAATTACAGCTGGCAGGGAGAGAAGAAAAGCTATCTATCATTTGACAAAAGACTTTCAATAATAGAATACAGTCAACTGCTTTAAATATACATATTCTTTTTACCTTTCTTATCAGCTTCATTATTTACTTTCTTTTTAAAAAACAAACAAATTTTATTTTCAGTACCACAGTATTTAAACTTCCTCATGATTCTGTGGTTGGAATGCACAATAGAGTAATTGGCACCAGAAAGTGGTCACACCAGGCCAGAAAACACTCATGCGAAATGAAGCCTTAATACATCTACCAGTTGTAAACACGCGTGAGAGAATGGAATTTTTATACATGTACTAGTTGTAAACACGCGTGAGAGAATGGAATTTTTATACATCTACCAGTTGTAAACACGCGTGAGAGAATGGAATTTTTATACATGTACTAGTTGTCAGTTTGAGAGAAAACTAAATTTTAATATACTAGATTCGAACACACGAGAGATGACGAAGATTTAATACATGTACTAGTTGTCAGTTTGAGAGAGAACTAAATTTTAATACATACACTATATGTGAACACACGAGAGGTGACGAAGATTTAATACATGTATTAGTTGTCAGTTTGAGAGAGAACTAAATTTTAATATACTAGATGCGAACACACGAGAGATGACGAAGATTTAATACAAGTATTTTTGAGAGAGAACTAAATTTTAATATACTAGATGCGAACACACGAGAGATGACGAAGATTTAATACATGTACAAGTTGAGAATGCACGAGAAAGGTGAGGCCTCATTGTATACTAGACGTGAACACGTGATAGAATTTGTAATAGATGTGAACACGTGATAGAATTTGTAATAGATGTGAACACGTGATAGAATTTGTAATAGATGTGAACACGTGATAGAATTTGTAATAGATGTGAACACGTGATAGAATTTGAAATATGTGAACACGTGATAGAATTTGTAATAGATGTGAACACGTGATAGAATTTGTAATAGACGTGAGCACGTGATAGAATTTGTAATAGATGTGAACACGTGATAGAATTTGTAATAGACGTGAACACGTGATAGAATTTGTAATAGGCGTGAACACGTGATAGAATTTGTAATAGTTGTAATCACTACTGGAGAGAAGCCTTAAGACACCTACAAGGTGTGAATACGAGAGACCTAGGATTTCATAATTTTTCTCTTACAAGTCTACTATTGCTTTTCTTTTTATAGGCCAACCAGACTTTATTTTGTTAAAAATTATCTTATGCCTACTTGGTGTCAAAAGGTCTATTTAGCTTTAATTATATTCTCATAGGCATTATATCTTTAATTTTCTGATATAGACGTAGGTTTTAATTTTCTCATATAAACGTACTATGGTTTAATTTTCTCATTATAGACGTACTAGGGTTTAATTTTCTCATATAAACGTACTATGGTTTTAATTTTCTCATGTAGACGTACTAGGCTTTAATTTTCTCATATTATCATAAGAAATAATCATAAGGTACACATTTCTCTAATTATAGCTCTAGGATTTATTTTCTGATCAGAATATTAATCAATTAATCTTAAACGAACATGCTTATAATGAGTAAATTACATATGTAAATATATAAGCTTATACATTTCATTATTCATACATTTAATATACTTATTTTTTAACCTCTCAGTGTATGCATGAATGAGTTTAACAAGTTGTAATTTACCAAGCAATATTTGATTTTTTTTTCTTTTAAAATAAACTACTGAAGACTCGTTCATTTGCCACTTTACAAATGTCATTTATCACGTGCTTATTAGTTTTTAATGTTATCTTTCAGTATTCTGATTATAGTGAGGTGAACAAACGCCCTGTACACTTGTTAAATAGTACTGATCAAAGTCGTTCTCATTGTGTTTTATTGCATCTTTTGGCTCTTATCGATTATTTTAAAATAATCATTCTGACAATGACAATAATATTGTTGCTTGTTAATTTAATTTATCTCTTAAACTGAAGAAACTGTTTTCAATGAACAAAAGTCAATTACGTTATCAAGATTTGTGTTTTCGTACAGAGAAATATTCATTTCGTCTTCAGTAGACTGACTTTCTATCACACTACTCACCGACAGAAGTTCCAAAAACAAAACTGTAAATCCTTAGTAAGAAGAGAGTTTCTAGAAAGGGAATCAGCCCTGTTGATACGCCGCTAACCACGAGGGCAATATTGTTGATCCAAAGACAGTCGGCCCACGGTTGGTCCGATACATAGCCGACGACTACCCGACCTACTGTGTTGGCAATACCGATCATAGAGATGAGAAAAGAGGCGTTGACTGCATCTATACCAAGATCTTGTGCAACTGTCGGCAGATAGATGAATGGAACAAAAAAACCTGGAGACAGACAAAGAAGGACCATTGGCATTGAAGAATGAATTGAGTGACAATTATGGATGGAAAGATAAGATCTCACACACACACACACACACACACACACACACACACACACACACACACACACACACACACACACACACCACACACACTTCTTCAGAGAACTAGTTGCAAGTAATGTGTTCGTTAAGATTTTATAAAAGTTGCTGTTCCTTTTCTTCAGTGATATAGACCAGTAAATAAGCTGTTTTCATTTATTTTTGCCTATATGTATAATTGTATACTTGTCTGTGTATCTGTTTGATTAACCGTCCTTTCGTCTATCTCTATCTTTCTTTGGTTATTCTTCGTCTGTCTGTCATCTGTGTATACCTAATTCACCGCTCGTTCATCTCCACGTGTCAATCCATCTATCTATCGGCGTCATTTTAGGTTATTATATATATATTTTTTTAATTCAAGAATACATCATACCCGCCATGCATAGTAAATTGGATACTGCAAGCAAGAGAAAGGTCGGACTCCTCATAAGTGTGACGTCAAACATCTTTTGCAAAATGTCGCACACACAACTACAGACAAATCTGTGACGTCTGCTAACATCTTTGCCTTCCTTCTCTCCCCGGTCCAAGCCATCTCCAGGCACCCTCGCCTTATCACAGACCACACTTTGCCGGTAATCTGAAATGTCCAGTGCCTGCTTGAACTCTGGGAGGTGACAGATGCTGCCGCTGTAAAATATATCCTTTCGCATAAGAGGGTTGTTTATAGCCAGCAGGTTTTGGTGGCGGGAGAGGCGACGGCGGGCATTGGAGCTATAGGGTTGACTTTTCTCATTGTTCTTTGTTATGGCTTCATAACTGACTGCCATTCGAGGCAGTACGAGCTTGATGGGGTGGATAAGGAATTCGGAATGAAATGTTTGGGAATCCACAGACTGGACTCTGTGAACTTCCATTTCGCCGGTCGCTAAAATCTCGCTCCTGCTGTTATTCAGCTTGTCGATGGCTATGTCGCCGCAGTCATCTTCATTGACTTTCAGAAAGGGTTTGACTGCCCTGTCAATTAACGTGACTCTGACTTCTGGGGCATTTACATTAGTGTTTTTGTTATTTTGCTGAGTGTTGGCCTCATCATAGCTGATGTTTAAATCCTGTCGTGGTTTGAAGTGAGGCAGCGTCTTTGTGGGGACGTGATGTTTTAGTGTGTAGGAATAGTCACTGGATTTGACGTTAGCGTTCTCTTCCACCGTGTTGGCAGTTTGGCCGAATTCCCCAATTTCATAGACTGTCTCCGTGTTCAACTTTCCAAAGAGTGCTTTTGGTTCTATAGGGAGATAAAACTGACTGAAAACTACACCATTTAATAAAAGACCAGACAATATCCATGTTGCGCCTTTCCAACTGTATTCTTCCAACAGGAAAGTGCACATTGGCGCAATAACGAACTGTCCAATTCCTGAGCCGCAGCACGCTATTCCCGTTGCCAGAGCCCTTCGCTCTTCAAAGTAGTACCCAACCATCACAATTGCTGGCAGGTACATTAGACCAAATCCAAATCCTTCAAGAAAAATTTAAATTCGTAAAAATTAATTCCTTCCAATACAACTAAATATAAATACAGATTAGTAAAAGTTGAAGTAGAGTTGAAAACTAAAATCCCACTCACTCATTAACAATGTCAATCGTTTAAATGTCACATAAAGTTCTTCAAAAATAACATTTCTCAAGAGTTTATTTATAATCATGCAGTTAAGCCTTAAGAATTTGCATGCACGCACGCACGCACACACACACACACACACACACACACACACACGCAGCTACACACCTAATAAAGTTTTTGTTTGAAAACAGTAGGAGTACAAAACAGAGAGTGTGTGTTAACTGAAGTATAAAAATGTTTAGTGAGATACTATGTACTCAATGACACAACAGGCGGATAAGATTAGGGAACTATTAAAGGTGCTAAAGTTTGTGATAACATCCCTAGTGAGATACTAGAACATGAAGGTGCTAAAGTTTGTGACAACAGCCATAGTGAGATACTAGAATATGAAGGTGCTAAAGTTTATAGTAAAAATCCATAGTGAGGTACTAAAACATTCAGGTGGAAAGTTTGTAGTAAAAAGCCATAGTGAGGTACTAAAACATTCAGGTGCCTACGTTTGGAACAAAAAACATTAGAGAGGTACTAAAACATTTACGTGCTAACGTTTCGACTCTTTGCACACGATAGACTTAAAGCTGTAGCGAGATACTTTCCAGACTAGAGGGCAATAAGAGCCTATAAACACAACAAAGACTTTAAAAAAAAATCTATGGTGAGATAGGCCTGCTATGAACACAATAGGCAAATGTACTACGCAAAATTAACACACTTGACTATAGTGACAGTCTATAGAGACTTGATGTGCACACATTGCATGTGATCGATTCTTTTCTAACAAAATAATTTATTCTTACATCGTTTTCTTCTAATATTAGCTTACCTTTTCGTTCTTTTCTTATTATGTCTATGAAGTTAATTTTATTCTTGGAACATTTGTTGTCATTAGCATTTCATATTTACGTTTAGACTGGCGTCGCTTGGTGTTTAGTTTTTCTTTTCATTTAGGATCTTCTGTTCCTGTGTGAACTTTCATGAACAAATTGAATTATCTCAGCATAAAAATTCTATAACAAGGAAATCTTCTGGCATAACAGTCTAGGACACCGCTACAGTCTCTCGAATGTTTAGTCTTTTACTCGGGATTCTCTGTTTCTATTCGAACCTTCATAAACACATTTAATTATCTCAACGTAAATCTTCATTTTAGAAAGTGCTTTAGGCACAGTGGCACTTTCAAAAAATTTTGTTATTGAAATAAATTAACGTGAGGTGCATTTTGTTTTTAAATTATGTCCTGGGTGAAAAGATAGCAAAGTTTACTGATGCACCTCGGAAATACAAGTCATTACATCTTAATTAGTTGAACTATAATTTTCTCCCTAACAACCTACCTAAAATAGATATAGTGAAGATCTAAAAGATCAAACAGCCACACGATGTTTAAATGCATTAAAAATGTATATGGCAAATGTGTATTTCCCAAGAGCCATACACCAGTATCAATATGGGCATTGATGCGGAAAATATATACCTCTTCAGAGGCCTGACGTTACTATCGGCATTGATGCGGAAAATGTGTGTACCTGCAAAGAGGCCATACGTCAGTATCAGTATGGGCATTGATGCGGAAAATGTGTGTACCTGCAAAGAGGCCATACGTCAGTATCAGTATGGGCATTGATGTGGAAAACGTGCTGACGAAGAAAGACACCCCTGCAATCAACGATCCCGCTGTGGCCACTGTCCGACACCCAAACCGATTAGCCAAGGCTCCAGCCACAGGCCCTGTTGAAATCCCGAAAAACCCGTTTTCTGAATTTATACAGAGACGAAATAAATGGTAGCTACACAAACTACACTTCACAGCTACAATAAACAAACCAGGTAAAACACATTTCATGTACAGAATTTGATTATGTAAGATAACGTAAAACTTTAAAAATCATTATGCTTAATTTACAGTTATTACAAAATAAATACCTTACTACAATTTAAATTATCTTTCATACAATCAACCTGGAGGACTTTATGTAATGGGGTGAACTACCTGTAAGCCTGTTCTTTGTATAAATAATCGATTTTGATCAATGGATAGTGTTGGATAGGGTTATATTAGAAAGCTAGTAACATAATGTTATTGTCTCCAGAATTGGATAAATCGTTTTCTTGAAGAAGGCAGATTTAACATAAAGGCTAATCATATAATAATACACTTGTATGGGAACTTTGGTGTTTGACAGTTTTTTTTAAAATAACCATTGTTATATAACTTACCAACAGACAGGTAAGTACCGGTGAGAACCGATCCAATCCAGGATGTCTGAGTCTTGGAGGCATTGAAATATTCCTTGAACGTCTGAAAGAAAATGCCACCGCTGTAACTAATGCCGTCCATCACCAGAAAGATCGTAAATGATGACATCACCACAACCCAACCCCATCCTCCATCAGGGGGGGTAGCCAGAGTCCGAATGGGCAAGGGGCGGCATTCACCGTTTAACTCAGTTTCGTTTTTATTTTTGTCGGTCGGCTGAAGATGACATGGAACACCACGTGATGATAAGCGCAAGATAAGAAAACCAACGATAGATTGGGATGCGTGTTTTAATAAGTGTGTGTGTGTGTGTGTGTGCGCGCGCGCGCTTTTCATTTTTTTAAAGAGCAATTTGCTGCTATTATCTTTCAAACATTGTCATACATTCTTAAGTCTTTTACTTTCTCGCATCACACACACACACAGAGAGGTTAATTCAAGGCTTCTCAATGGGTCACAAACACCTACATGGGAGCATCTTGACATTAATAAATACAAAAACATACCTTGATTTTGAAAAAAAAGCAAGAAGAAAAAATAAAGAGAAGTGTATATAAATTTAAACACTTCTAAGCTGAAAATGATAATCGAAATTATCCTAATTTAGGTTTTGTAACTAAAATAATTTATTAATTAAAAGTATGTGCACTTACAACACATTGTATTCACCTTGTTTACCTCTTACCTGTACAACAGCCATCTATTTAGAAGTCGAATATGGTGTGCACCGAGAAAAATATTAGCACTTAGCACAGGAAAATAGAATGCGCAATACGTATATTACGTACATCATGATTACGTCATTTTACGATGACGCGTTGAAGCGATAGTGTAAGTCAATGGATAACCGAGACTCATTTCTAAATCATTCATCATTCAATCCACTACTTTCCTAAACTTACAGGTCAAGTAGCGTTCGCGCTGCCAGACCTGTTATAAAAAAAAAAGATGTTTTTGATCAAATTCAGGATTTCATTGCTCACGGTATAATCTTACAACGAATGGCTCGCATTTAATATTGTTTTCTTAAAGCTATAAACCATAAATAGATCACTGGAATTAAATGTGCAGTGCTTGGATGTACAAACAACTAGAGAACATTTTTAAAAATTCAAAATCAAACTTGTTTTGAACATTCTCCAATTAAACGATTTGACTGTCAATATGATGTACCCTTCGCTTTCTATGGAATGCCTTAGGAGCCAGACCGCAAGAGACAGTGGTTGTCTGCTTGCGGCTGAAAAATCCCCCACAGAGTGTTTATGTTTGCTGATAAATATCGTACCATTGACAATCCTATACCAGTGTTATCTCTTGGTTATAAAAGAAAGGCAGTTACAAAAGAGTTGAGTATTGATACGCTATCGAGGGACAATGTCGATTGCTGCAATTACACATGCCTAAGAATACCAGTCGAAGTTGGAAATAGAAAGTCTAACTTTGGATGACGCAATGACCGGCCATTCTTGCGACTGGAAGGAAGCATGACTAGGCAAGGCCTAGACACCAAAAGGGTGTGACTGTTGTCAAACTAGAATTACAGTTCATAGATTGATACTATTCTCATAATTTAAAAGAACCTCTCATTGTTCAAAATAACCTGTTGCAAAAGGTGTGATATTTGCTCCAGTATTATGTGTTAGAGAATATAATTATAAAACATTTTGTGTGTATGACTATTGTAAACTGTAATAATGTTAGATGGAATATTATGTACATTTAAATCTATAATTCTTTACGTCTAGAGGACCTTGCCAATCAGATATATTCATCGTATGGTGGTACATTTTATTCTGAGAAAACTTGCCTTACGAGGCAATGCTGTCTTCCACCAAGTTAACAAGGAAAAATCAAACTGGACAATTTAAGAAAAAATATTACGTGTACATATGACGTGGCAATATATTCTACTAATGCTCCTCACGACTGAAGTGGTTCCATAAATAGCTTATCGCTGCCGAAGCCTCGTTTTGAAATACGTCATTACGGATAATGCTACTGTCTGGACGTATTTTCTATAGAGAAAATGCATTACCTACTGGGTCAAACAACGCCAGGGCCTGTTCCGAACACATAAACAGTGCTTTACCAGCCTGACTGATAAATAAAGTATTTAAATTAAATCAACGATTAAATCGAATCACTCTCGTAGCTCTAAATAGTAATAGGTCGTCCAGTGAAAAACTTACACGTGTTGGTTTTGATATCTGTTGTTTGTAAACGTTTTCCTACTTGAATGTAGTTGAGAGCAACCACTGATATTGATCCTGGGTGGTGAGCAGTTTACATGGCGATCACTCGTCCGACTTTATACTACCATTTCCTCTTGGCCTCCGTGGGTGTTATATTATCGGGTGATTACAAATTGCACGGAGGATCTTAACAGGCTGGGTCAAGTAGGATTCGCTTGCTTTGCTTTATAGCATAAAGGCTCTTTTACAAATCAACGCTTTTATATGAAAACAGCACTAGCTGATAAAACAGTTCTCTAAATTACATTCAGATTATATCTGCACTCTAGTATATAATTATGTGTGATTATAGATTTTGTTTATTATATGAAATGACAATGTTTGTGTTTGATATTAGCATTTCCCGACTGTCAACTCGGAATTTTCCGCGAAGATTGGGTCAAAGGTTACTTCGCCGTCGTACACAGTCCATGGAAAGTTTCTTTTTCTTTTCTTCTAAAACACCTGGCATAGAGAGATATTGCTCTCGATCTGTTTGGCATAGAGAGATATTGCTCTCGATCTGTTTGGCATAGAGAGATATTGCTCTCGATCTGTTTGGCATAGAAAGATATTGCTCTCGATCTGTTTGGCATAGAAGATACAACCATCCTTCTGTGTAAAACAAATTTTAACACGCTTTTCTTTTAAACATATGAAATTGACTTGCAACAATGGTTCCTCGCACACACTAGACAGTTTATTCACCAACGATTTAATATTTATTTAATTCTGTTCATTGTGCATTTAGTTTAGATAGTAGGTCTCTGCTGTAGGGTAATTGCATTCCTCTAAATAACACAAGCAATGTTGTGTACAATTTCAGAACAACTAAACTTTGGGTCATAATTTTCTTCCGACTGAATGTCAGTAAGTTGGATATGTATTTATTTTTGCAAATATAAATCGGACTGTTAAATATTTTGAAGAGTCGTTTTCACTTTAATGAAATTCGTTTATTTATAATTCGGTATTTGTTCATAGTTAATTTTTTCTTGCTCGTTAATGATCAGCTGACTTCTTAAGAACGTTGTTCCGTAGAGCAAGTTGTCTTTTGTTTCTTAACTTCAGTCGATTTTGTTGACTAGTGCTATAATTAGTTTCAGCCTCTTTCTGAGTTTGTGATGACATACTTATGAAAACATGTTCTGTGTATATTTTGTACGGTGGCAACCTGCGAATTATTTCTGTTTATTTTGCTTTTCATCTCCGAATGTGGTAATTATTTTTTATGGACGAAAGGTATTCATTTATCAGGGTTTAGTATGATTTTGTTTCTATAAACAAACTATCGATATAATCATTATTATAATGGAAACAAACGCGAGTGTCATGCACCTGTACACAGTGACGTACACACGCACGCTTTCCTAAACTGCTCAGCAATGAGAACCCCGTCAAGGAGAAAGTGGAGTCATCAAGGCAGCGAAAAAGTTAGAATTTATTTATTTATTCACTATGACATACAAATGATTTATTTGGCAATATGATATATACAAATGATTTATTTGGCAATATGATATATATAAATGATTTATTTGGCAATATGATATATACAACTGATTTATTTGGCAATATGATATATACAAATGATTTATTTGGCAATATGATATATACAACTGATTTATTTGGCAATATGATATATACAACTGATTTATTTGGCAATATGATATATACAACTGATTTATTTGGCAATATGATATATACAACTGATTTATTTGGCAATATGATATATACAACTGATTTATTTGGCAATATGATATATATATTTAAAAACACGACGTTCTTGATAATTGACTGATTTTAATCCATGCTCAATATGTTGCTGATTTTGCACATCTTTACAATCTATCAATATCACATCAAATGTATTTCCTTAAATCATTCCAAGATTGTCGTGCATGGACCATCTTCTCCATCCGCAGAACAATGTAAAATGAACGTGCACTTGTTTTTAATATCTATACCTGTAGCTGTATTCTGGAAACCATTTCAGAACGTTTCCAAACACTTTAATTATGCAGTAGCCTGTGAAAAAACAGTAGAATCCCCAATCTATTGAGTCTGGGTTTAGATTCTCGCCAATCGGGTCTCCGTCATGGTAGTGCGATAAAAAGATTGAGTACACAGGAACTGCTAGAGCGTCTGTAACACAGGAATGTAGGAACTTCGTTTGTAACTGTAAGTTTCATTTTGCGATTTGAAAAGTGAAAGAAATGTATGCTCTTTTCTTGTAAATAAAAGAAATAACAAATAAAATCATAGTTTAAGGTTTAATAGTTTAAAGCAATTATATTTATTTAGTAAAGATTGTAATGTTTCTCTTGTAATTTACGTTATTCGTAGGAAACGTACATCGTTTGTCTGGAAAAGATTTTGTAAAATAATCATGGAAACAATTATAATAAACACGATATCTATCTATCTATCTATCTATCTATCTATCTATCTATCTATCTATCTATCTATCTATCTATCTATCTATCTATTAATCTATCTATCTATCTATCTATCTATCTGTCTGTCTGTCTGTCTCTGTTTGTCTGCCTGCCTACATGCAGGCATGCCTGTCTCTCTTTCTATATATCTAAACGCAACCACCCATCCATCTATACTGTATAAAGAGGTGCTCTTATTTAATTATCGATTGCTTAATACACCCGACGTTGGCTTACAAAGTGCTTGCAATGCTTATCGCTACTGACTAATGAGGAGTTAATAATTGGGTTACGTAGCATTTCATTATAAGTGGGACTAGAAATGATTTAAGCTATGAAAATCAAGACAGGTACCTGTAAGAAAGACCAAAACGTGAAAGCTAACCAGAGAATCACAGTTTCCGCACAGCTGGCATACTGCAGTGACGAAGAGAGTGCATGCTGACAGCATGTCTAGTGCGAGGACGACGTGAAGTGCGATGAACCATCCTAAGGAAAGAAGAAAATGTTTTAAAATAGCACATTGCTGTACTAACTCAGTATCTAATGTTAGATGTTACGAGAGCCTTATTTTGAATTTGAAGACAGTTTCAAAGAAAAATGTTTATTCAAAACAATATATAGAGTAGAACAAAATAGTGCAGACTCTAGACGAATGACAGAAAAATTCCCAAATGAACAATTTTCCACTGTTTGTTTTAAAACCACCATTTGTTTTGTTTACTCACCGTACTTCGCTGTGTATTTTGCACTATGAGTGAACGTGTTTGACAGTTTTATCAAATGTTTGCCTCTCCACCAATAGTCACCATCTCTTTTATATTATACTATTCTTATTGCTGGAATATAATCACTTTCGGGTTATCTTTTATATTATACTATTCTAATTGCTGGATTATAATCACTTTCGGGTTATCTTTTATATTATACTAGTCTTATTGCTGGAATATAATCACTCTCGGGTTATCTTTAATAAATGTTATCCGTGTTTAAGTATGATGTAGTCAAGCTGTATGTATAGCAAGTGCATGAAGGGAGATATAACACTATATTTATAAGTTACACGCTTGATATTTATACACATATGAAAAGGCCAACCTTTCTCTCTCTCTCTCTCTCTCTCTCTCTCTCTCTCTCTCTCTCTCTCTCTCTCTCTCTCTCTCTCTCTCTCTATCTATCTATCTGTCTATCTATCTATCTGTTCGTTCGTCCGTCCGTCTGTCCGTCTATCTATAACACATATGTGAAATGTTTCATAATTGCAGTTTGCATTTGTAGTGAATGTTTTACAACAATTTAGGGCACAATTAGTAACGTTGATTCTGACCTGAGATGCTGTTTTCTCTCCAGTTATAATGTTCGCATTTGGAGCTGCACTTGAACCACAGCCCATAGCCTGTCGAAGATTTGGACAGCCAAGAAGGAGAAAGCGACCCTATCACTGTAATAGAAAAGCAATTTACAGGCTGCCAATAAACGAAGGAGAAAGCGACCATATCACTGTAATAGAAAATCAATTTACAGGCTACCAATAAACGATATTGAAGTGTGATATGTGTACGCAAACACACCAAAATCCGATTTACAATTGATGAATATATCGTTTCTATAATATTCATCAGCATTACGTAGACTATAAACGTGTCTTGCTATTTCATATAATTAAACCGATGATTAAATGAAAAATAAAAATAAAAGAACAATTTAACGATAACGATTTGCATAGTTCTTAACATAGCTATACTCATGTTTGTTTGAGATATAACATAGCTATACTTCTGTTTGTTTGAGATATAACATAGCTATACTTCTGTTTGTTTGAGATATAACATAGCTATACTTCTGTTTGTTTGAGATATAACATAGCTATACTTCTGTTTGTTTGAGATATAACATAGCTACATACTTCTGTTTGTTTGAGATATAACATAGCTATACTTCTGTTTGTTGGAGATATAGTATAGCCATGTTTCTGTTTGTTTGAGATATAACATAGGTATGCTTCTGTTTGTTGGAGATATAGTATACCTACATACTTCTGTTTGTTTGAGATATAACATAGCTATACTTCTGTTTGTTGGAGATATAGTATACCTACATACTTCTGTTTGTTTGAGATATAACATAGCTATGCTTCTGTTTGTTTGAGATATTACATAGTTATACTTTGTTTGAGATATTACATAGTTATACTTCTGTTTGAGATATTACATAGTTATACTTTTGTTTGTTTGAGATATAACATAGCTATACTTCTGTTTGTTTGAGATATAACATAGCTATACTTCTGTTTGTTTGAGATATAACATAGCTATACTTCTGTTTGTTGGAGATATAGTATACCTACATACTTCTGTTTGTTTGAGATATAACATAGCTATGCTTCTGTTTGTTTGAGATATTACATAGTTATACTTTGTTTGAGATATTACATAGTTATACTTCTGTTTGAGATATTACATAGTTATACTTTTGTTTGTTTGAGATATAACATAGCTATACTTCTGTTTGTTTGAGATATAACATAGCTATACTTCTGTTTGTTTGAGATATAACATAGCTATACTTCTGTTTGTTTGAGATATAACGATAAGAACGAAATCAAATGTGCAAGGCGTTAGTACAAGTAAAGTGAAATGTAACGCAAAGCCACATGACCAATGCTACTAATTTATTATCACAAACAGAAGAATTTTGTAAGACAATTGTTTGATGAAACTCGTAGAAATACGTACACAAGGCAAGACATCCAACCATTACCAGAACAATACAAAGAACTTTGCCGTCCATTGCAAGATTTGAAAATAATTTACTTGCAAAAGCGTGTACTTTCTTTTCAATGACTGCTTCGTTGTGAAATAAACACAGACCTAACGGAGTCTTATCTGTAATTCCGATGTTGCTATGGTAAGAAGTAAACAATGTTCAGTCGCTAGTTGGACCCCGTAAGAGGTCGTAAATCTTTCTCATGATATGCTGACGAGGTTTCCGGGTTTTCAACCTATATCCTAACTTATTCAATAATTATGTTTAAAAAGAAATGTACTTAGAACGACAGAAGAGGCCCTCTCCACCCACCCACCCACCCACTCAAAGCAACCGAGTGTGATTAGATGAATTTTACATGTCGAAACATTGCATGCATAAAAATGAGAATGCAGGAAGTGTACACAAACGTGCGTATCTTTAATGCAATTTTGACTTCCTCGTTTGTTTCCATTGAACAGATGACCTAACTCTATGTGGTATATTTACCGAGAATTAAAGATTTCGTATTTGTTTGTTGAACCGATAGCATGATCTCTTTCACTTCAATTGAATATAATTACACGTGTGTGTTTACCTATTTATGAGTGATAACTATTTTTAGCCATTTATTGATAGTATTAGTTGGATACACTCTTCTGAGGGCGACTGTGTACTATTCAACTCCGGGCTCACACAAACACACGCGTGCGAATATATACATATACACATAATTACATACACACTCTCACTATATATTAGCGTGTGTGTGTCTGTGTTGTGCATAAACACGTCCTTGTAATATTATTAATCATAAGAAAACTATTTATTGAATACATTTGCAAATATAGAGTGGAACATATATAGATGTGTGTGTGTGTTTGTGTGTGTGTGTGTGTGTGTGTGTGTGTGTGTGTGTGTGTGTGTGTGTGTGTGTGTGTGTGTGTATCTGTTCCATACTATACTATTGCATTCTATAAAGTTTTCTTACGATTAGTAATCTTGCAATGACATGTGTATGGATGCAGTTTAAATATATAAAGTTACAAGGAAGAATAAGAAACTATATAAAAATGCCTGACTGAAGCTAAACAACACCAGCAGCATTATAGTCCATTCATTTCTCAACATGTGAGTCTGTCTTAGGCCAGCAACAAATAACAGACATATTAGCTCTTTAATGGTATGATGAGTTTGGTGAATGAAACAAATTCTGTTTCGAAGCACAGATAAAGGGAGTATTGGATTAGAAAAAATGTCCTGATCAATTTTAAGGCACATAAATGGATTGAAGCAACTCTAATTCATTTTAAAACAATAAGTTTTCTTTTGATTAGAAAAATGTGACTGAAAGAATACTCTAATAAAGCAGTGTATTGTAGTGTATATTTTTATTTAATGCTTATAAAGCTAAACATTATGAAGTCCTACTGATGGCTAAGTGAAGTACTGAGAATAAAGGGAGAACACTTGATGTCAGACTCATCCAATGGGACATTACCCAAATTCTTGTGGTACCTAACTTTACCTTTAACTACATGCTGTGTGTCAGGATATTTATAAATTACGACCGGATTCCATCAATAAATATTAAAAGAAAGAAATATAGAAAGGAATAAAATATTTAGATTTAAGAAATGAGCAGTAAACAAAATCTAAAAGTAGATGCAAAAGGCAGTGTAATAATGGGCTTATACAGACATATGACGTAGTTATTGCATCACAAGAGAAGTAAGCTAGTTAATGTTGTGAGCACTGACCAGGTGGAAATCTGACCAGGTTCACACGCATAGTAAAAAGCGTCCTTGAGCGTGAATGAAAGAGTGAGGGAGGTGATCGTTTAGCGTACACAACACAAAAGGAAGTCGGAAGTATTTTTAATCCTAGGTGTGAATGAGAGCTTGGATACAGTCCTGCCATTAGGTCAAACTGAGAAGTCTTTAAATAGGGGAGTAAACACAAGCCATGTGCACATTCCATTCATTCATACATTCCAGACCAGCGACGGAGACGGACATATTGCAAACACGCTCGCGCGTTCACGCGCCTCGTATGCTCACCACTGGAAAGTCATTCCACGGCACGATTCCCCGACGATGGAGGCGACCAAAGAGTGAGGACAGACACCAGCAAAATAAAAGATGGAGGACGGATGGACAAACGACAACACGCTAGCGCGTACACGCGCTTCGCGTGCTCACCACAGGCAAGCCAGACCACGGCACGGTACCCCGACGATGGAGGCGGCCAAAGAGTGAGGACAGACACCAATAAAATAAACAACGAGTAAAAACACGGACTATAACCGCCAGCTCTACAGTCACCACCAACTACAAACTACAGACAACATACTTCACTTCGCCAGATCGGAAGCCGATGGCGGTAAGAAGAAACAAAAGACGATAAAATTACACCGACTATTTAACTACTCTACACTCTGCAAATCACGACTCTACTAAAATATAATACACAAAAGAGCAGCGGAATCCATAGGCACCAAGCTTGTTGAGTCTCAAACTTGCTGAGCGGGTGTCTGTGGTACGAACACCAGCACGCACAGGTGACTATGAAACGACTCTAAGAAAGGAAGAGGAAAAAAAAAAAGAAAAAAAAATTACCACGCACAAACTTCGAAAAAACACCCAACGCATCACAAGACGAACACGACAGCCTACCCGCACCCTAGAAAAAAGTGAAGGATGTGAAGCCCTGGTTGAGCGCCTCCAAAGGTGAGAACATCGCTGATGAAAGCCTTAAACCATGCTCTACCAGGAGTGAAGATAGCGTAACAAGCCACGTGCTTTGTCCCACAACGACACTTGCCAGATGTGTAGCGGAAGCCCAGATTTCGACGTAGTATAAATCTGAAAATTCTGTGTGAATGATTATAGATTACTTCAATCCTTGGTTTCTCAGAATGGAAGGTATTTGTTGCATTTACAATATTTTAAGATTAATAATTTGGGGTAGAATGTAATCATGATAAATTGCCATGTATAATTAATTTGTGTTTATTTCAGGTTAGTGAGATTGTGCTCAGAGAAAATGATTAGCCTTTATTTAAAGAGCACTATGTAGTTAATGTTATATTCACTGAGTAATTTATTTATAAATTGCAGGATTTTTCGCAACACATTTGGAGGCTTGGATTGCTTCTATTGTTGGCAACAGTTTGCTGAAGTGTATCAGCCCTTGGTTCATAAGAACGCCATAATACGTCCCTTGGAAAAGAAGGTTACAAAACTCTACATAGACTTTTGCCAGTGACAGTTAAACTCCACTTTTGTAACTAAGTGAAAGTAGTACTTTGGCCATCATAGCCCGCGTACTGTCCCGGGACATACATTCTTGGCCGTTTCTTCATTGGGCAAGTGTTTAGGCTTTTATACACGAACACTCGTGCACTTGGTAAGAAATATTTTCACACACACACACACACACACACACACACACACACACACACACACACACACACACACACACACACACAAGCGCACATACACGCATGCACATACAGAACAGAGATTCGTTCACACAAATGCAAAATATTATTTTTAACAATTATTTTTCTATTTATAAATTGTTTTATTCATTTTCATTATTGTATTTAGATTATTGTACTTTATTTTTTATACATTTTCAATGAAGTATTTGAGGCATACCCAGGAACTCGCTTTGAGTATAGAAGACAGATATCTAAGGCAATAAATCAATACCATTAAAATAAAATAGTAAAGAAAAACATACAAAACTTTCTTTATTCAATTATAATATCTGACAAGGACATTCATTTCTGAAAGAGCACAGTGCTATTAGTCTCCGATTGATGGATTAAAACCTTTTGGCAGATATATAATATATATTTATTTATTTATTTTAATCTACTTTGAATGAGGCATGCTTACTTTGTTTCAGTGTTCGTGCAGTTAGATTCGTTCTCACATGAATACAAAAGCGGGTTAACGGACTCGATGGTAATGTAATGGGTGAAGAACGAACAGCTTCGTTCATAAAATCTGTGTCTCAGCTAGAGTGTTAAATATTTCCATTAAGTTAATCAATTTTAGAAATGTTTCAAACGTAAGGAAAATTTCGATGTAAGTGATTATATATTATTATTTTCATTTTACTGGCTCTTCAATATCGTGTATAATAATAATTTATTATTCCACAAGGGATACAATTTTACAGTGTATTATAATTTGCTTCAGCAAAATAGTATATAATTAAGTTCTTTAAGCCTAAATTATATCACGGTGGATTCCTTTATGGCAGGAAAAATCCTCAAAACAATGTTTTTGACTGGTTACTCATTAATTTTGGATATGTAACCACACTCTTTGCAAGTCTCAAATCAGAACAAACAGGTGTAATGCTCTCCTGGAGCATTATAATATTTAATTTCCACAGTACCTTTGAAATAAAGTATGGCAGAAAGACTGTGGATAAATAATCGGAAATGATACTTCTGAATGTTAAAGAGATACTACTGACTTTTATGTAATCAATTTTACTCTAGAGTTCCGATTAAGACCGCTGTTAAGAAGGAAAAGGGCAATTAAGATCGGAAGAGCTTAGCTTTTGATGTAGCCACCAATAATTTGCTAGACAGCAGGTGATAGCCTTGACCACAGTCACTGACTGAAAGAAGAGACAGTAAAAGGAGTTAGCTTTTCTTCATTTGAGATTGAAAGAGAGAAACCCTTGAGAATAAGATAATGAGATTTATTTACTAGAGTGTGAACGACACTGTATTTATAAAAAGGTTTGTAACAAGATGTTCTTTTGCAGTAAATTAAGTAAAAGACAGGAACTAATCCCGAGCTTCACAATTAATTTTTATTACCATAAAATGTGCTTACAAGCGGTAAATAATTATTTGCAGGGTTGCAACGTTCCGAGAATTTTTGGTTCCCACGTTGTGGGTCTTATTGAGAAGTCCCTGAGAAACAATTACGCTCCTCATGTACGTCGTGACGTAAACCGGGAGGAGTTTTTTCTTCTTGGTACAGTGTAGAAACGGATGCTAAGGATCCTCAAAGCTATGTCTACACTAATGAGACCGTAGAGTTGTTATTTATCAGAGAATAGACTTGGAAGCAGTTTCTATGTACATGTATATACTTTGGCTAAACAATAATA
Organism: Sinotaia quadrata; assembly: GCA_028829895.1. NCBI lineage: Eukaryota > Metazoa > Mollusca > Gastropoda > Architaenioglossa > Viviparidae > Sinotaia > Sinotaia quadrata. Next base: position 136,021,161 of record CM054179.1, read on the forward strand.
ACTAACGGCTGTATACTATATGCACTGAATGGTTGGCCTACTCATGACATAGGGCAAACGAGATCCTGGTTTGTGTAATAATGCAATGGTCGCTTGTAATAAATTTTAATTAGAAATTTAAAATCACATTTTTTCGGCAAAAGAACATAATGGAATAGTCTTCCCACACTGATGAAAATAATAAAATATCACTAAAAGAAAAAGCAATTAGCATTCATTTGAAAGATTTATATCTACATTTAAGATTAAGCATTAAGTCAGAGTGTGTATATTTAAGCAACATATATAGCGTAGAATTTTAAATAGCCTATATATATTTGCATATGGTATGATATATATATATATACACACACAGAGTGATCTACACACATACATACATTTATCTACAAATCATACATACTGCCGTCAAACACACACAAACCGACATATGTATGCACATGTTACGTGCTGTTTCATGTTACAGGGGCGCACTTTTGTTACGACGTTTACATATGAATTTACATGTGCAGCAACCTATTAGGACCATTTTCAGACACAGTACAACATATATTATATATGTCCATAAGACAAGTGTGGTAGCCGAGAACTGCACACAAGGGGGTGGGTTTTCAATGTACTTGAACAAAAAGATGATAGAAGAAACAGTTCCAGATATTCCTGCAACGTGCAAAATAAAATGGCAGTTAGATACCATTATAGAAGAAACACTATAAATGATTTAGACTTATATTTTAAACGCTCGACAAGAATAAACTTTGCTTACTGCACACACACACACATGTTTATGTGTGAAGGATGGATGAATGGATGAGTTAGAATTAGATAGATAGATAGATAGACGGATGGAATAATGGATGGATAAATAGACAGACAGAGAGAGAGACAGACGTATGATTATAATGTGGATTTTCAGCTTGGGAGAAATTATGTTATATTTTTTAATGTATTAAATTAAACAGAAGAAATATTAAAATTAATTTCATTTTGTACAGTAAACTTAAATTTATATATTATTTTCATTTTATACAGTAAAGTTACATTTATATATTATATTCATTTTTACAATCAAGTTAAATTTATATATTGTTTTGATTTTGTACAGTAAAGTTACATTTATATATTATATTTATTTTGTACAGTAAAGTTAGATTTATATTTTATATTCAGTATACACACCAGAAATGACGACAGAAATGACGTTGAAAGACCTCCACAGTAAATGACAATCACAATGACAACACATTGCGCACAGTCCCGCGATTGGCGATAGCACAGCAAATACAATGGCAGTAATCGCAAATCCCCTGAGTTGGTAAAATCTTCTTTCTGGAAAAAAAGAGTGTGTTCAGTATATTAATAAATCATACTTGAAAGCATCAATTTAAGAGCATCGTATAAGCATTAGATTCGTACTTAAATAAATATTATAATAAATAAATAGTATAAAATATCTGCAAGTCAGCCCCCAAAATAATAACCTGACCTGTAGAGCTAAAGGACACCCAAACCAGCATGTGAAAATTCGAGTGTCGGCAAAATCATGAAATCACTTTTCGATTTACTAGAGCTGTTAAGTATTAGCAGTTAAGTGTGGTGTATGCTGTGAAGTATTAGCAGTTAAATGTGGTGTATGCTGTTAAGTATTATAGGTAAACTGTGGTGTATGCTGTTAAGTATTAGCAGTTAAATGTGGTGTATGCTGTTAAGTATTAGTAGTTAAGAGTGATGTAGGCTGTTAGGTATTAGCAGTTAAATGCGGTGTATGCTGTTAAGTATTAGTAGTTAAGTGTTGTGTATGCTGTTAAATCTTAGCAGTTAAATGTGGTGTACGCTGTTAAGTATTAGAGGTAAAATGTGGTGTATGCTGTTAAGTATCAGTAGTTAAGTGTGGTGTATGCTGTTAAGTATCAGTAGTTAAGTGTGGTGTATGCTGTTAAGTATCAGTAGTTAAGTGTGGTGTATGCTGTTAAGTATTAGCAGTTAAATGTGGTGTATGCTGTTAAGTATTAGTAGTTAAGAGTGATTGTAGGCTGTTAGGTATTATCAGTTAAATGCGGTGTATGCTGTTAAGTATTAGTAGTTAAGTGTGGTGTATGCTGTTAAAGTTTAGCAGTTAAATGTGGTGTACGCTGTTAAGTATCAGTAGTTAAGTGTTGTGTATGCTGTTAAGTATCAGTAGTTAAGTGTGGTGTATGCTGTTAAGTATTAGTAGTTTAGTGTGGTGTATGGTTGGGCGAAGGATAGTAATAGATGTTGGTGCATTGTGCCACAATAACTCCTTTGGCACTCCACAATTTAGGCATGTATACAATCATTAAAAGACAATTGGTCACAAACCAGACAGACCAATAAATAGATCACACTCATTTATACCTAAATAGGTGAAGAGAGGTGACGAAATAAACAGAAGAGTCGGGGGTGGGGGGAATGGAGACATTCGTTGTGTAATAAAAGGGAGGCGGAAACCACAGGCTGCTTTAAAGATGCTAAAACAAAGGCAAAAATGTCAGAGTTGCACAACAGATATGCAATTTTTTTCCTCTCTCTCTGGATTATTGTAACCACTGTAAAACATGTACAGCCTCACTTTAAGTGTTATGGGTTTTAATGTCTTCCACCAGTTATTAAACTGCACAGTAAAGGCTATAGTGACGTCACCTGATTTAGAAGGCTGGCACCTGTCATACCCATACATAACATTTATTCAGGTAATAAAATTATATAATGTTTATTAAATCTGCATGCAAGTGTCATATAGCATTAACAACAACAACAGTATACAGTGCATGTGTAATGATAATCACCGGGCAAATTTATGTAATTCATGTTAATAATTAGTAAACAATAAATAGCTGGATGTGCCATTTCTTATAAATTCAAGTAAGATATATAATCACAAATACCGAATATGCAGACAGCAATAGAAAATATCTGCCAAGTGCAGACAAGTTCGTTCAGACGGATTCTAAGGAATATTTAATTAATGCCTAAACAGAAAGCGCTAGTGGTGTGAGAAATAAAAGCAGTGTTTGAAATAGGAAAACCGTATTTTAATAAAATGCGTAAAATATTGCAAGTATTTAATGAAATAATTTACAATAAACCAAGGAGGAATTAAAGGCTTTCTCAGTAAATTAATTAGAAAAATTAACTTGCAAATTATTTAAACATTTAGTAAGAACGTCTTCTAATGCAAAATAAAGTAGTCACTCTTGCCGCGCATCTCTAATAAAAAAAATTCAATGTATCCATGTACAAACTGAGAAGTTTCCAGAAATTACCGAACATATCTACCATCATTCCGAGCAATGGAGAGGTAACTCCCAGCCAGCACCATGTTGAGAGACGAATGACTTCAAGAACACAGTGTGCAGTGACATACTAGTAGTTTTCCCCGCTCACACTGCACTTCTGATTTTCAGGTTCACAAAAAAAGTTCTATCTCAACTGCCCATTTTTTCCCATTCATTGTTAGGCATTTGTAATATCACACTAAGTAATTATTTTTTTTAAAAGCTGATCATTTATAGATACATTCACTGTAGAAGACAATCAACAATCAGTTTGGTTTTCAATTAAATTTCTCTAATTTTTATTTACTTGAAAGGTCGACAGCTTACTTTCAGAAATATTTCATATATATATATTAAATATATAACCGAAGATGGAAATGTTTTTGGTAAGAAACAGAAAGGTTCTTTCATACCTATTTTATATTCTGACGTAATGGCAGACCAGTTGCAGTTCGTATTTGTCCTGCTTCCCTCGTACCACTGGTCGGAATCATTCCACGGACCAGAAGTGTTCAGTATACCAAAGCAAACATCTGTAATTATAAATGTGAAGTAAAGTTGATGTTTCAAACAAGAAGGAAATAAACACAGACATGTATGTCCTGAAATCTTTAAAACTTGAAGAAAGGTTTTGTTTCGTTTCATGGGAAGGGGAACTGGGAAATTGGAAATGATCTTTTGGAAATTGAGAGTACAGTAGCTTCGCCTCCATTTTGATAAATTTACTTCCCACGTGACTATCGGCAAAATCGCACCATAGAATGAATACATGAATACTAGTAGTTTTACAAACAGCTGCATTAATAGCAATAGAAGTAGTAGAAGTTAAAGTAACAGCAGCAGTAAAAGTAGGAGGAGACAGTCGTAAGTATTAATAAATAGTAGTGATCATAATCGCAGTAGCGTCAGTTAGAGTAGAAGAAGTAATAGTGATAGTAACATTAAAGTAGTCGTAATGATAATAGTAGTAGTAATAGCAGCAGAGTTCAAAACCGCAAAAATAATAACGATATAATATTAGTGAAAATCGGAGTGTCTTAGAAGTAGCAACAGGAGTAGGCCTATTAGAAGCAATAATAGCAGTCATAGAGAAATAGTAGCAGTAAATGTAACAGAATAAGCGATAGTAGCCGATGTGGTAGTAGTAAAAATAGTGCTAAATTGTAACAACAGCAGTGAAGGAGTGACAATAGAAGGCAGACAGGGATGAAACCAGAAGCACAACAAATATATGAGACATTTGTTTCATTCTGTTCTGAGCAGCTTGTCCGTTGAAGCCGTGGATAACAAGAGTAACATAATCAGTTCTTGGGAACTCTAAGCTGCAATGATTCCAAATTCTTGAAGGTTCTTTAAAAATACAATGGTACACCAGAAACAATTGAGCTACATTAGTCAAGTCCAAAGAGTACCTGTGACCATACATATGCATGTTGTAGCATAATGTGATGACAACCCCACCTAGTTCATGGTTATGATTATTATTAATTAATTAATCATTCATAACTAATCACAAGTGATGAGAATCTTAATTTATGTTATTAATAATCCTCTAGCAGACACCACTCGTCTCTCTCACTTGGCGGATATACGTGTGCTGTAAACGTGTTCTCTCTCCCAAATTATTAGACAGACATTTACCATCATGCAATATTTCTGTAGGTGAAAAGCGTCTTACTAAAGGAGAAGACAAAATCCATCTTTAATCTATATTTAGCAAGCCCCCTCCACCCACTTTCTTCTCCATCATAAGATTATGGATATGTGTAAGAAGGTCAATAAATGTAACAATAAATTTATTAAATCAACAATTAAATGTGCATATAAGAATACAATGAAAAAGTTACCTTGACATCAATATTTCCATGAAACTAGGCTCAAATAATTTTTATATCTATATAGTCTTATCCTAAATACAATTGAAAAAATACTGTCAATACAAATCACATGATAGTTCTTATCAGAGATGAAAAATGGAGTTATTATAGATAAGTGATAATATCTTCTATGTAGCCTTGTACAGATGATGCCAGAATTAACTTTTTGTGCTCTTTGTATTGTATCAAAATCACAAGTTTATTGTCTACATCAATTCCGCATATTTTTCTCCTCCTGCTGTAAAAGTACTGAATCGCTGCTATTCTCTTGAATCTAACTTGGGTGTTCATTGATAGTAGGCGTGTCATAAGTGGAAATAGAAGTGATAGTAGGTGTGTCAGAAGTGGAAATAGAAGTGATAGTAGGTGTATCAGAAGTGGAAATAGAAGTGATAGTAGGTGTGTCAGAAGTGGAAATAGAAGTGATAGTAGGTGTGTCAGAAGTGGAAATAGAAGTGATAGTAGGTGTGTCAGAAGTGGAAATAGATGTGATAGTAGGTGTGTCAGAAGTGGAAATAGAAGTGATAGTAGGTGTGTCAGAAGTGGAAATAGAAGTGATAGTAGGTGTGTCAGAAGTGGAAATAGCAGATGTTGTAGTAGTTGCACCATTTGCAGTACTAGTGGCAAGTTTTTGCAGTTCTGATAACAGAATTCTGATAATCCGTCGCTGATACCATACTAAAGTGCTACAGAAAATTGAATTTGAAAGTTGATGTTTGTATTTAGTGTTTATCTGCATTTGCTCAAAAACTGAAGAAATTACATAAAAGGTAGTTGTCACTCCAGAAAAGATTATAACTACCAGATTAAAATAAGCAATTAAAATAAAGAGGAAATAAGAAGAAAGTAAATACTTACATAGTCCAATGCATAAAACTAATGACAGCGCCACATAGCATTTATATTTTTCATTATCTTCTTTAGACATTTGTGTCCTTCCTTTCTTTAATTGTTTAAAAGATTATGTTAACACTGCTTTCCGCTTTTTAAAGTGGGTCCTTGCCTGCTAACACTGCTGTCCGCTTTTTAAAATGGGTCCTTGCCTTTTATTTGCAGTGATTTCCTTGTCTTTAAATAAATTGAAATCGCAAGATTTATATAAATGTCTTATCTAGCTGTACGGTCACCTTCAACAGTGTCGACTCCCAATGTGTGCAACGATAAGCAAACAAGTTATGTTCACCTCACATTTTACCTTACAGCTTAGGCCTTTTGCTTTCGGGTTTTCCCTTCATAATTCATTATATTGTTCAATAGTCCTAATTATTACTGCAGTTAAAAAATATCTGAACCAATGAGTCTCATCTTATCGCTATCTCTACTATATATATATGTATTTGTATTATTTATACATACAATGAATATATATGCACTAATGCTAACGCAGACATTTACTCTCTCTCTCTCTCTCTCTCTCTCTCTCTCACACACACACACACACACACACACACACACACACACACACACCTTTTATATTTCAAGAGGAAATGAGATATATGCGCACAAAGCAAATGAACATACATTGATTTCAAAATTAATACTATTCTTCTTAGTGAAATAATACTCTGATTATATATAGATGCATCTTTGATAGTGTTCGTGCGCATGTATGTATGCACCTTTGCATACATGTGTTTAAACATAGAGAAAGATAAATAGAGAGTGTTGTGGGAGAGACAGTTAGTAGGTGACATGTGCGTGTGTTTGTGTGTGCGTGTTTATGTGTGGCGCGCAGTGGAAGAAAAAAGCATTTTTCAGTCAAACGCACTTCAAGATTAATTATGTGGAATTCAAAGTCAAAGAAACAGCGCTATCAGTTTCCGCGTACTTGTTTGTTGTTGTTTGTATTTTAAAAGAAAAATATAATTATTGGAAATTTAAGTAAGTTGCTACAAGAATGTCGTATGTGGGTGAAGAGGGTGAATTGTAAAAGTGAAACGGCTAAAATCGGATACTGACAGTTAAGCAAAAATGTAATAAAAGTTAGGGGATTGTACCCACCGTTACATGTCATAAGGGTCTCAAAGCTCTATATAACCTTGGGTAAGAAGATTATTTAATTAAAGCTTGAAGACTGAACAAATTCTCTAAACAAATTTTAATATTAAGCACCAAAACATGGTAACAACAGAACTATTCTACTACAATTCAAGTTAACTGATAACTACTTGTGGTCACAGGTTTTTTCTCAAACTCAAAAAGTCGGTTAAAACACAAATAAGAAAAGTGGTGTGTGACAGCAACGCCACTTAGTTAATGATGATGATGATTATTATTTTTATTAATTACGTGGTATGTGACAGCAACGCCACTTTGTTAATGATGATGATGATTATTATTATTATTAATTACGTGGTATGTGACAGCAACGCCACTTTGTTAATGATGATGATGATTATTATTATTATTATTAATTACGTGGTATGTGACAGCAACGCCACTTAGTTAATGATGATGATGATGATTATTATTATTAATTACGTGGTATGTGACAGCAACGCCACTTTGTTAATGGTTATTATTAATAATTAAGTGGTGTGTAACAGCAGCGTATGTGTGAGTTGTAATATTATTGCAATTTAAAACAGTTTCTTCTCTCTCGCTCTCACTCTCACTCTCACTCTCTCTTACTCAATCTCTCTCTCTCTCTCTCTCTCTCTCTCTCTCTCTCTCTCTCTCTCATACCATACTTAATCATACTAAGTTGACAAACGTACAAATGTATAATACCAATAAAAAGTCAGCTTTATTAACCTAATATATAAATTTATTAAAGCAATAATTTAAAAATAATTCTTACGTGTCATACACGGATAAAGCAAATTAATTACTAATTTACTAAATAAATAAATAAATACAAGTGAAAGAATAAAGGAGGAAACATTGAAAGAAGGAAGGACAAAAAGATGAAAGAAAAAATGAAGAAAGGGAAAAATAATTAAAAGCCAATTAAATTGTAAATAAATAAATAAATAAATGCACTTTCGTAGAAATGATAGGAAAAAAGTACTCTGTGCTCATAGTGCGATATGCATTATTCAGATGACAAGAATTACAGAAGCGCGAGATTGTAACTGGCCTCTCATCATAATTAAAAATGTTGCCAAACTGACGAACACTTAGTAATAGATGGCACTCCCTCGTTTCTTACTTTCAGAGCCCCGCTATCTACACGGTCAGCATCGATGGAGACCTAATCATGAAATTGAATATCAGCTTTTATTATTCAGCCTACGAGACACAGCTTTAGCGTCACCTGAAAACTGACCATAAGAGAATATGTCGAAAAAGTGTTCTTCCGATACCAAAATAGCCCAGAACAGCTTCAGCTACAGCCAAGGCAAGACGTATTCAATTGTCCCCCACAAATACTAAACTTGACAAACGACACCTAAGACATCCGGCAGTCAACCACCCGTACTCGAATTATTGCAATTAGTCATTCTGACTTAATTTAGCTTATGTAATATCTACAATATTTATTACAATTATACAATAGTTGTTATCATTTTATGTTGTGATGTAAATTTTATTCTTCCTTGTATTCTTGTCTTTCCTCTAAGTCTGAGCACACACACACACACACACACACAGAGAGAGAGAGAGAGAGAGAGAGAGAGAGAGAGAGAGAGAGAGAGAGAGAGAGAGAGAGAGAGAGAGAGAGAGAGAGACTTAACATTCTTATTGATTTGCTTGGCTCTCGTATTCTTACTATCAATCATGCATCAATGTCTGACCACGCTGTCATCATGGTGTTAAGTCCCTTTATTGTTGCAGTTATATAATTCTAACACTGTTTACATTAAAAAAGCAATATATTTACAGAAACATTTAATATTTGTAATATTTAAATGTTAGGTACAGGATGAGGTTGTGAAAGTGATTCAATGTGTAAACATTATTGGTTAATATTCTGTAAAACTAAAGCCTAACATAAACTTGTGGTACAAACAGCAATAATTTGTTGTAATTACATTACCTTGTTACCAAGCGTTTGAAAAAAAATAATATTTGAAATATACAAAATATTTTTAAAACAAAGAAAGAGATAGGTTCATTAGAAAATAAATGTTCTTCTCTCTACGTCTTTCTCTATCCTTTTAAAGTACTATTTTATAAAATGTTAACATTTCATTATAAAAGAAATATAAAAGGTTATAAAAGTTATGCTATTAGTTTTCGTCAAATGTTGAAAAGGTTATTCTTCGAAATAATAAATAAATAAGTAGAGCCTAATCCGAATTTATGTAGTAATCATCCAGGATCTTGATACGAGCAAGAGACTTTGTTTACAAGTTATGGTGCGATTCTATTTATAGAAATTTGAAAACGGAATTCAATAGCATCAGAAACACGACTGCAACCCAGCGGCTCTTCTTGAAGATTTCAGATCCAGTTATTGTGTTTTGCTCTGCCAAGACGAGATGAATGGAAGAAAAAAGGACATTAAAGTGTGTCAGTTTATTTTCGACAAGAAATTTACTATTTACAGAAAACGTTACAAGCTTTCGAATAAATTAATTATTAAAATTTAGATATTGAAATATGAATAGGAAAAAGAGCATGTGCATATGAATAAGTGAGTGTGTATGTGTGTTCTTTTCTTCATGAGGAAGTTGTGAATTTATTGGTAACTTTTTGAATCAGTGTGTGCATGTGCTTATGCCTATTTATGTGAATGTGTGTCCGTGTGAGAAAATGTGTGTGTTTAAGCAACATACTTATTGAGAGCAAGAAAGATTTAGAAAAAATCAATAAAATATTTTGAAATTAGGGAGTGTTGAATATTATCATTTTTACGCAGAATTTAATTTATGGTATGAAATACAAGCCTAACAAACAGTAAGTACAAAATCAAACGGAAATCAGAAACATTTTGAAATCTTCCCATGGTTTTTTAGTTTCAAAACATTTTATTGATTTTTTTTATAAATCTTTCTTGCTCTCAATAATTATGCTGCTTCTCTTTGTTAGATTTCAATGTCTAGTTCCAGCCATAAGCACCTGTTCGATTTCAAACGTGCATGCTCTTGCTAAAAGCTTGGACTCATTACAAGTCACAAGGTTTTTTTAATATTTCGAAAGTAAAAGTGTAAACCATACTTCAACGTTCAGTTGCTTCTCATGGTCCATCTGCTACCTTTAGGGCTGAGATAGAAATAGACCATGGTCATTTTTAAGAACACTCCCCAGCAACATCTATTTCACCAAAAGAATAAAACTGTCCTCTTTGTGTCATTCTTTGTTGGAATTGTAAAATATACTTGAATTTTATGAATTTTCTTTTGAAGAAACTGGAACATTGCACCTGGATTTATTTAATGTTATACAGTCTTTATTTTTTATATTTAATCAGACTGTTTAAACAAACATAATTTATATGCAATTAAAGTAATGCACTTAGCCTTTGTATAACATTAAGTGTTGTATTGATTTTATTTATTATTATATATCATCATCATCATCATTATTATTATTATTATTATTATTATTATTATTATTATTATTATTCAGCCTCTTTCTACGACTTTCTGTTTGACTGTCGGTTGTGATCCAAGGTCTCGGAATCTTACCAAGATTCTGGGAGATCCAAGGTTTTTGGAGACTTTGTTACGTGAAGTCCGGGATTGCAGTTAATGAATAACCCCCAACCCCACTTATCACAACACTCATACATGCACACAAACACAAGACACCACAACGACCAATATTTTGATAACTGTATCTGATTGCTCTCATGCATAAACATTTGAAAGACACTCATTGATATGTTTGCATGACAAGTTTGTATCTAACAATGGCTATTTGTTTATTTTTAGAGACGTGTGCCGAACAAGAGTTTTTTTTCTCTTTTCTTTATTCGTTCATTTTTAATCATTCAGTTTCCTGTTATTGGTACGTACATTTTTATTATTAAAAGAGCAACAAACAAATCAGAGGTCATTTATTTAGATTGCCGTGCAGAATGCAGGGTGGGTGGTAATAAATTTTAAAACCATAACTTAATTATAAACGATGATGATGACGATGACGATATACACGTCGCATAATCATTAACCAGTAATTTACTAACGGCAATGAATTTTACATTCATTTAAAAGAAATAGAGACTACGAGAGAGAAAGAGAGATAATTGTTAAACAAAGAGAGAGAGAGAATGATTTTATAATGGAGATGCTTGGTTATGTTACATTGTTGAGAGAGACGGACAGAGAGAGAAAGAGAGAGATAATTGTAAAACAAGAGAGAGAACTGAAGAATGATTTCACCTTTGGTAGTGGTCGAAATCAGCTTGGTGGTGGGAGGAACAACTGAAAGTAAAGCATTGTACAAAATATAATATTTAGACGCAATTGTATAAATAACACTCATTTAAAATAGAATATCATTGATTTACAACCTTAATTGTTTCTAAATGTTTGGTTTAAACACAAAAAAATTAATACAAGTATATTCAAGATAACTTACAGATGGCTAAATATTTAGTTCCTTGGAGTCAGACTGTTCCTGATCTTTTGTGTACGGTAAGCTAATATACGTTAGAAGTTGAGAATTAAAAACAATGTATTAGTTTGATCACCGTTGGAACCCTATCATGAAGGTGCTATAAAATTAGATCTAGTTTCCTTCTCTTCCAGTCTAACAATATAATTTGTATCTCACAAAATTTCATTCGACAATTATGTGTTATGTGTGTGTGTGTGTGTGTGTGTGTGTGTGTGTGTGTGCGTGTGTGTGTGGTGTGTGGTGTGTGTGTGTGTGTGTGTGTGTGTGTGTGTGTGTGTTTGTATGAATGTGTGTGCTTGCGTGTGCTTATGAATGTATATGTATAAAAATAAAGAACATCATACGTATGAATATATTAGACATAATTATATTTATATACGTGTTATTCTTTTGCTGTGTTTCTCATATTACAATTGCATGTACACGCCCAAGAGATGACACACCATTATACCATAATTACCATGAACAAATTAACAAAAAAACCCACATAAATTTCGAGAAAGAATAAAAGCACCAGTCAAATGCATTAATGCAACTTATAAATTGCACACATTAATTAAAACTCACCAAATACTAACTGATCACAATTTATGTTGACTGTAGTGATATTTAAGTTTCGTTTGACACATGTTACATCACAAGAAAACCTCCCATTTTCTTGAATTTTGTTTGCTAAAAAGGTCATTGTATAGGAAGCAGACGTTGCATTCATTTCAACACAACTGCAGTTTCCACGACCAGACCCGGATGAGGGACAAGTTTTGATAAACGTAGAACAATAGGTTTCCCTGAGTCCATCTTTCATTCTCCAAGCGAAGTCTATAGTAGGACCAAGATAGTCACACCTATTCATCGTTATAATGTTTAAGATGCAGGTCATCTGTGACTGTTTTCCATGTGTTAATTCCTTGTCACATATCGATAAGATGTCGCTTCCTGAAGACAAATTAATAACTAAAATTAATTTTGATAACGATGAACATGAGGACGATGGTTATAACGGCGACGATTACGATACGACGAGGGATGAGGGAAATAAAAATTGCAAAAAGAAAAATGTCAGCTATACCCTAAACTGTTACCTCTCATTGATCCCTCAGTCACAGATAAACTTTGGATTTCCCAAACTCATGTAAGATTACACAGCAACAATCCTTCCTCCCCCCAAACAGTATTTTTTAAAAATACCCCCCCCCCCACATACACACACATACAGATAGCTAGCTAGCTAGATAGGTGGATAGATGGACGGACATACGAATTGTATAATTGTTTTAACAAAATAGAATTAATATTTATGGATATTCAATTATCCCACTATACCGATAATAGGAACAATTTAAAAGTGCACACGTACAGAAAATGTATCTCACATCTAGATTGGCGGGATATTGGGCTGGAAAGAAAATGAAACAGAAGTTCAAAGAACATGCAGTGACTCCCTCAAGAGGCTAAAAGCAATATTGATCTAAAACAGAGGTGTGCAACAGGGGCCCGTGGGCCACAACCTGGCCCGCCAGGCTAGTCAGAGTGGTTCTCGCTAACAGTTTTTATTTTTTGCAATTTCATTTTTTTATCGTAGCCGTAAGACAAATTTTTACAGTATTCGAAACTACCATACAAAATGTCAAGGTCAGGGACGTCACATTTTTTACCCTCGAGCGAGTGTACTACAGCAGCTACATAAAGTCTTGAGTTCAAAGGTTGAAGAGCTAATTCTGGAAGGGTCTTTAAGTACTATCATTGTTGTAAACTCAATATTGAAGGAAGGTTGTGGTCGAATGAAACAAAAGCAAGAATAAATAAAGTCAGCAATAAAAATCAAGAAATATTTTAAACGTGATTCTAATGAAACAGAAATGTTAGTAAAAGTAATGGTAAACGCCTTTCGCAACATTTTTATTCTGAGTCATGAAGCTACCTTACATGGCGACAAGTGAAATAGAATGCGTCAACTCATTTCATCTTACTAAGATAAAATTATGATGTTGAAGATTTCTCGATATATTGTGAATAATGATTCAGAATACAAAATCCATAGCAACTCTACATGTATTTCTTTTTTAATTTAAAGTTTAATAAAAACGCTATTCAAGTCAGCTGGTTAGGCTGACACATAAGCTAATAATACTTATAGTAAGATCTTTGCCGTTAGGCTGACACATAAGCTAATAATACTTATAGTAAGATCTTTTCCGTTAGGCTGACACATAAGCTAATAATACTTATAGTAAGATCTTTTCCGTTAGGCTGACACATAAGCTAATAATACTTAGAGTAAGATCTTTTCCGTTAGGCTGACACATAAGCTAATAATACTTATAGTAAGATCTTTGCCGTTAGGCTGACACATAAGCTAATAATACTTATAGTAAGATCTTTGCCGTTAGGCTGACACATAAGCTAATAATACTTATAGTAAGATCTTTGCCGTTAGGCTGACACATAAGCTAATAATACTTATAGTAAGATCTTTGCCGTTAGGCTGACACATAAGCTAATAATACTTATAGTAAGATCTTTGCCGTTAGGCTGACACATAAGCTAATAATACTTATAGTAAGATCTTTGCCGTTAGGCTGACACATAAGCTAATAATACTTATAGTAAGATCTTTGCCGTTAGGCTGACACATAAGCTAATAATACTTATAGTAAGATCTTTGCCGTTAGGCTGACACATAAGCTAATAATACTTATAGTAAGATCTTTGCCGTTAGGCTGACACATAAGCTAATAATACTTATAGTAAGATCTTTGCCGTTAGGCTGACACATAAGCTAATAATACTTATAGTAAGATCTTTGCCGTTAGGCTGACACATAAGCTAATAATACTTATAGTAAGATCTTTGCCGTTAGGCTGACACATAAGCTAATAATACTTATAGTAAGATCTTTGCCGTTAGGCTGACACATAAGCTAATAATACTTATAGTAAGATCTTTGCCGTTAGGCTGACACATAAGCTAATAATACTTATAGTAAGATCTTTGCCGTTAGGCTGACACATAAGCTAATAATACTTATAGTAAGATCTTTGCCGTTAGGCTGACACATAAGCTAATAATACTTATAGTAAGATCTTTGCCGTTAGGCTGACACATAAGCTAATAATACTTATAGTAAGATCTTTGCCGTTAGGCTGACACATAAGCTAATAATACTTATAGTAAGATCTTTGCCGTTAGGCTGACACATAAGCTAATAATACTTATAGTAAGATCTTTGCCGTTAGGCTGACACATAAGCTAATAATACTTATAGTAAGATCTTTGCCGTTAAACACTCACGGTAAGGAATGAACGAAGTGATTGGTGGTCTTCCAGCTTTCCAAAGACAACAAGAACAGAATATACCAGTTTTCCGATTTAATATACACAGTGTTTAAATGCACCCTACATTTCTCACAAGAGAGAGAAAGCAAATGAGAAAAGGAGGGGAAAAGAATAAGTATGAAATAATTAATTAAACTTTTGTTTTCTTTTAGTATGGCATGGATTTTTACTTGGTAATTGAGTTGTGGTTTTTTTTCCCTTATTCATAATTAATATTAAATGTAATTTGCGCATTGCATCAAGACATACCGCTTGCTTGTAAGGTGAGTGCGAGAAGACACGACACAGCAAACAGAAACCAAGTACGACCATCCATTCCGAAATTCTTCTTTATTCTCAAATGACTCTTTGACTCCATTTCTTAGTACATTTGCAATCATGTGCTTGAAAATGTACAATCTTAGCAGAAATGTGAGAACATGGCTCTCAGCAATGTATTATGAGACTGAAAAATAAAACCATCTCTGGATCTCTGCAGGAACCAGTATTACAGACATTGTGTTGCCAAGCATATCGAAGTGTTTGTAGCGGATGCTAACAATGTACGTCATGCTAGCTTCTGACGTCTTTAGATTGCCGCTGAGTATCAAACGTCATATCAATTATTAGATCTCCCTTGAGCCATATTCCATCTTACATTTAGATTTATTAGGCCTTGCTAAACAGCTATTTATATATTTCTTCAAATTTATTTCACTAAAGGCTTACAAGCCATGATTCATCTTATTTGCAAAATTATAAGAAACAATAATCATTAGTCAAGATTTACGTGTATGAATGTGTTTAAAATTGCTCTACCGTACAGAAATTCTCGAAGCCAACCACCTTTTAATCGTCATCTTCATCCCGCTGTGTACTACTTTGGAAAGCAGGTCCAAATGAACTTAACCGCTTTCTAAAGTGAACAGCATCTCTCTCTAAGGTTCTGAATACGATTTTTCTACACCACAAAATGTCTGACTGGCTTTTGCAGTGGCTTACAATTAAAGCTAAAGCATCAAAGAATTCTGTGTGTGTTAGATTTTGTTTTCTGTTTGATTTTATTATTATCTATGACGACAGGTTAAGTGTTGTGTATTCAAAAACTACTATGTGGTTGTGACGACACTAATTCCCCTGTGGCGATAATATTATTTATTGTTTGTTTGGTTTTGCGGTTTCCTCTATATCTTCTCCAGAGTCAATAAACGAGTTAACTTACATTTGGGCAGCATAATTATTTGTTAGTTTTCGTTAATTGTATATTTTGTGTTTGTTGACTTCAAATGTTTTGTCATGGTGTTTTTTCTGTGTATGATTTTTGGCTGCATTATGGTTTGCTATATGGTAAGCTATACACTCTCACTCCACATTGTCATGAGTTAACTCCCACCCACCCTCAATTGCAGTATTTTGCATGCGCTACTCATTTCCTCTCATGACCATTGAAAAAAAAAAAATCATTGAATTACGGAAACTAAGTATGTACAATTGTCGCCCCCAATTAATTCCCTCCCCCATAAGTGCGCGCGCGCGCACACACACACACACACACACAAAATTGCTTTTCTGGACTTTTAAATGTGTATGCGATGAAACCTTTTCTCAATATATTATTTTATTTTAAAACATTATACGGGCTTACTCAAATAGCATATACGACAATATATAGAACTGTACAAATATGTCAACATTTTAATTTTTAAAAGAAAAACTGGAAGTGCAACAACTTTTTATTTATTTTACTCACTGATGAGATAAAAAAAAAAGGGAAAAATATTTTAATACAAACATTAGTGCACAAGAGTGAGGCAGAGAGAGAGAATAGATGATTTATTAGTTGCATTGGTTGATGATGACAAATGATAACTAAACATATATAAATACTAGAAACAATGAAAATGTGCTATACTGAATCAATATACTATGTTGATAATTTGGTTTCCTTTTATTTACTTTAAGAAGCGTGTTTCCTCTTGTTTATATTTTCTTTCATTTTTATTATTTATCACACACACACACACACCTCCTACCAAAATAGTTCATGTCTGATTACACTACATTTTAAATTCCAACATAGAATGGTGGTTACATTGTTAATAAAATAAAAGGAATAAAAAAACATCCGTCCATATTTCAGATCTAGTATTCCATAATCATTCGCTGAACGTCAGAAAAAAGCCTATCAAATAAAAAATGTATCTTACGCGTACTTAGTCTTTCATAATTTTAGAGACGAATTCAAGAATTTTGTTATGTTGTTATATATGTTAAACGCTGTCAAAACACGTCTCTCTCTCTCTCTCTCTCTCTCTCTCTCTCTCTCTCTCTCACACACACACACACACACACACACACACACACACACACACACACACACACATTCATACACACTCACTCTCTCTGTGATTTTAAAGGAAAATTCATTTGTGTCAAATTAATAATGAAATTTATGAAAATTCAGTAGAGCCTTAAACAATCAGTGTACTCATTAATGTGAATTCTAATACATTCATTTAAGGATTGCAAATTGATTGGCATTTTGCAATGTTAAAGAAATAATTATTGTTACGCCATTATTTTCGTCACTTTATATAAATGTTACTCAATACCCCTTTTTGTTTCGGGTACATCTCAGAACAATGCCAAATATTTTCATCCAAATAGCCCCTGCAAAGAACACGCCAAATGACCAGTTCACAGAGCTAGATCGGGAGTCTTTTCCAAATAGTCCTCCATCATCATTGAAGTGAAACAGAAACATAGTCGATGACGTTAAAGCAAGGGCACCTGAAAAAATATTTTGTAGAGAAAAATTATATTTACATATTTGTAGTAATGTAATTACTGACATTTCGCATAGGCACATTAAATATTATTTTATGAAATAAAAGAACACATAGAAACAAATATGTGTGAACACTATTTATATATTTGCAAACTTATCGTAGCCAGAAATTAATTTTTGTAATAAATGTTCATGATTGCATAATAATTGTGTATATCCCATGAGTTAAAGCTGTAACTCTCTATTTTTGGACAATTTAAAAATAATAATATTTTATTAACTATCTCTTCTACTAAAATAATAATGATTTCAACACAATAAATATGACCATTATTTATCAACCATGATATTTATTATGCTAAATAGTTTTTCTACTGTTAAAATTTCATCAGATTATACAAAACCAAATAAATAAATAAACGTGCATTATAATGTAATGTTTCCATACATGTTTTTGTCTTGTAGATGACTCCTGGGAAAGATTTTAGTAAATTAATAAGTAAATAATATAATGTTGAAATATGATTAAAAATTATATGTTTTTGTCGTGTAGATGACTCCTGAAAAAGATTTTAATAAATTAATAAGTAAATAATATAATGTTGAAATATGATTAAATATTATGTTTTTGTCGTGTAGATGACTCCTGAAGAATAGTCAAGTAAATTAATAAGTAAATAATGAAATGTTGAAATATTTTTCCATAGTATATGTTTTTGTCTTGCAGATGACTCCTGAAAGACCGTGGTCAATTAATAAGAAAATAAAGTAATGTCGAATTATGTTTCCATAGTATATGTTCTTTATCTTGTATTAAATTACTTGTATAAAACACCCAATTAAATTAATAAGTAAATAATGTAAAGTTGAAATAAATTTCAATATTATAATTTTTATCTTGTAGATGACTTCTGGAAAATATCTATAAGAAATTAATGTACATATGTGATATTGAAATATGTTTCCATTGTATATGATTTTTTTGTCTTGTAAATTACTTCACGAAGTAAATTAATAAGTAAACAATGTCATATTGAAAAGTGTTTCCATATTAAATGTTTTGTCTTGTAGATGACTTCTGAAAAATATCTAAGTAAATAATATAGAGTTGATATTTGTTTCTATATTATATCTTTGTGTCTTGCAGATGACTTTTACAAAAGACACAAGTAAATTAATAAGTAAACAACGCGAATTGTATGATTATGATTGTCATCTTGTATTCGATTTAATGCGGTCTCGGTTAACATGCTGCATAAAGTTCTTAAAAGAAAATGTGAACAGCAAACAGTATATCAATCGTTCAATTATTTACAAAGGCATGAGCTATGACAAACGTATATTACCTGTTAAAATAATTGCCGCCACCATCTTTCCCCGATGCTCACTAATGCATCCACAGCATCGAGTCAGTGCTATTACTAGCAGAATAATGGCCATCAGTGTAGCAACCGCTGCTATTGCGCGCAAAGCATGAAACCATCCTACATCACGAGTATAAAAAATATGATTTTTAAAATTAAAAAAAACCAAACAAATAATCAAGCTTAACATGCTGAAATGTGAGGCTCTCACACACACACACAGATATGTGATACACAATTATATTGGATAATTGTAATATAGCGATAATAAAATAATCTTTAGATAAGAGAATAATGATTTGAGTATAACGAAGCAATAAATAAAGTATAATGAAGCATTGAAAAGTCATCGTCATCGTCATCATCATCATCATAATTATCACCACCGTTATCATGCACGCTGTGCATGTTTCACGGTGCTGCACTTCATTAGCGAGCGCAGTTCTAAAAATATCGATTGTGTTTGGTGGTAAAGACAGACAACTCTACACACAACAAAGGGAGGAAACAAGCAGTAACAATAAGCTGCGCAAGCAAGTTGATTAAATACATTTTGATCTGGAGACGACAATGCAAGCATACTCTGTGTAAATCTACTTGACCTTTGCCTTTACCTGAGTATTCACTGTCGAACGGATAACACTCGCACTTCGTACTACCGTCACGTGACTTTGTGCATTTATAAAACAACCCGTAGTCAGTCGAGGACCCTGACAGCCAGTATGGACTTAATGAGCCAATGCCTGTGAAAAACAAAAGAGAAAGTAAAATCTAAGTAAGGTACTTTTTCCATGTACGAGCTTGTACTTGTGTGCTTCATATTAGTTTGTAAAGCACATATTTACTGCAAGTTACATAAGAAGGCATATTTTGTTCAAGTTCAGATGAAGCCATAAAATGATTAATTGATTCTTTGAAATTAAATTACTATGGCTATAATTTATGAAACATTAGAATACATTCGTTAGCGAATTTTCTTTCTTTTAAAATATAAAATCTCAGGCAATGATCTTTGAGAACTCCTAGAATTGTTGACACAGAGTACTGTCACTTGTTTTATATTATTTAGGTATTTTACCAAACTTTCCCTGTGGCAGAGTATATTTATCAGTAGAAATGTTGCTGTAAGTTGATTCCTGTGAATTTCGTTCAAGAGTCAATATGGCAATCAATGAGTCTCGAGAATTCATGAAATTTCCTTGAAAATTCTTTGTGGTGTACTGAGTAGTGCACATGAAGATTCTAGAACACTCTGTGTGATGTGCTTTGATAGTGCATGAGAAGTTCTGGACAATTATTTATGGTGTACTTTGTGAGCGCATCAAAGATTCTGGAACGTAACGTGCCTAGAAGGGGTACATAGGACCGTCACCTAATAAAAAAAAAAGGGTGACTTGCTGCAAACCAAGTGATTGTGAACACGTGCTAGTGACAACAGCCATCATTGAAAAGGTTACGTATATTGACAATAATTATCTCTCGGAAACTCCACCCTCATTTCTATGATAAATTATGCCTATGAACTTGATTATATATATGTTAATGTGATTGCTGATGTTTTATGCTACGATAAACTGAACGATTGTCTAGCATTAATCGAACATTGTTGTGAAGTGATGTAAATGTCATGTCATTTTGATTATATTCATACATTGTATATTTCATTGTTGATTTAATAAATTTATTAACCTTCTTGCACATATATTGAAACTTATACTGGAGTAATAGTGGGTAAATATAAGTAAATGCTGGATTTTTTTTACTCATTTAGTAAGACGTTTCCTCCTGAAGAACGTTATGCAACAGTAAAGTCTATCTTATTATTGTGTAAAGAGTAGAGTTTTACGAACACCCTTATAATTCGCTAGGTGAAAGACATTTTAGTTTTATGGGAGAATTATTAATAACTATAAATTAAGATTCTCGATCACTTGTAATTAGTTATGGATGATTAAATAATAATAATGACAATCATAACTAATAATCTGGGCGGCGTTGTGTCACAGTCTCATTAATCGTGAGTACTTTCAGGACATACCTGAAAACGAAGACGTCTTTTCTTCATAACTTATGAATATCGAATGGTTTAAAAGAATGCAAATAATTAAACAAAGAACCTCTTAACATGATTTAAGCAAACCGGTGGAAATAATATAATGATACTGAGAACACGAAACCTATGTGAGTACAACACCACGATCGTAAGATGGATTTAAACTTGTGATCCTGTTATGAGGAAAATATTTCAAGGAAAGGAAAACTTAACGGTGGCAATATTAACAAGAACACCTTCTTAAAGAAAGAAAAGGGAAAGTTTGCAAAGTACAAGATATAAATTGTCAGTAACTCATAAATATATATTAAATTAGCTCAGAATATTTACTTTTTTTTTTTAAAATAAATAAATATCGATCTCTGGAATTTAAAGAGTTTATTCAAGACGCACCTTTGGATAATGAATAAGCCAACATTAACCTTTTAGAATTTGTCTAGCAAGCTATACTGGGTGGTATGTGTGCCAATATATTCCAATAAACGTTTGCCTAGCAAGCTATACTGGGTGGTATATGCGCCAATATATTCCAATAAACGTTTGTTTATTAAATACTCTAAACAATTATAAGCTTATCCAAAACGACTTAATGGATAATAAATAAACCACAATATGCCTATATAGATTTATCCAATAAGCCCCACTGGATAGTAAAAATGCGGTACAACAAACCTGTAAACGTTTATCCCACAAGCCCCATTTAATAATAGAAAGCCACTAAATGCGTATAAGAGATATCGCGACACGTCCCACTGGATAATAAATAAGTCCCTATAAACCTATAAAATTTTATCCAACAAATCCTAATGGATAATGGCAACGCCACAATGAACCTATCTCAGACAGCCCAACAAGTAAAACAGGACAATAAATACGTCACCATCAATCTATCTGAAATTGTCCAGCATGCCTCACTGACCAGTACGTCCTCTAAACGACTATACGCTTGTCTTGCTTATGTAAATGAGTAAAATAAACAACGTAAAGTAATAAAATGAACCACGTAAAGTAATAAAATGAACTACTTACTCAAAGTAATAAATTAACCACTTACACTAAGTAATATATGAACTACTTACAAAAAGCAATAAACGAACTATTGAAACAATGTAATAAATGGACTACTTAGACAAAGTAATAAATGAACTACTTACACAAAGCAACACACCCGAGAACTATCATCCAGATGGCACACGCCTGTCCTGTAGTAAGACCCATTGTTTTGTTTCACGAGTATTCACAGAGGCTAATTACTGGATATATTTGTGCTTAATGTCCTCTTATAACGTTCTAGATTTTGCACACGGCTCTGTGTTTCTTTACTCACTACCAAGAAAACATGCGTCTTTGATAAGTGTTTAAAAATAGTTATGATGTCGGTTTATTTCTTATCAGATTCGCTGTCTGTTATATATACACGAGTCGTTAATACTATTACATGTCTGTAAATTTATATTGGGTTTAACTGTTGTTTGTTTTAACGCAACTGGGTGATAAAAGAGGTCGATATTCAGCTTTAAAGGGAATTTAATAAACAAATCGATAGGCTAAAATGAAATAGAAATAAAACACAATAAAATGCCCTGATGGTTCAAAATTATATAGCGCTCGTTGTCATCATAAAAGATATGTTTTTAGTGTACATGAATATTAAGTATAGAATGATCACTGTCTTTCTGAATGTTTTTCTCTCAAAATTTATCTTCCACTCTGGTGACTGAAACAAAAAATGTCCGCGGCTGCATACAGGCGTTTCATTGCTATTTGGTCTAGGCAAAATGGAGGAATGATTTGGCGTCCTCTTGCTGGCCAAGTAGATATTGCGATGAATGTAGTCGCCATTTTTCTGAGTTGGTGTCCACTCGCACAAAATGCCAGACTGGAGAGAATAATAGAACTTCTCCTTTTAGACACTGACTACAATCGTATGGTTAAGTGACGTCATGTTCACCCATTCAGACAAATTTATGTAGGAGAGAAAGTGATACAAAACTTCCATACTCCCGTTCAGTAATTTATCTAAACAGTATATGTATGAGGTGAAAATTAATACATATATGTAAGTGCAGAACTACCTGAAAAATTAAGAAAATTTAGCTTTAAAAATAGCCAGATAAATCACAATAATGACCTTTGATAGCAATTACTGAATTATTTAATTCAGATTTCCCACAAGTCCACAAGCTTATAATTTTGTACATTATGGAAATATTACTACAGGCTTCTATCAATTTAGGATCACTGGGTCAAAGGCAGTCTAAATTTGGTTTACCTAACTTACACTTTTTAACTTACACTTACACTGACATCAGGTTCCCCTCCAACCTAGTTGATAATCTTCATATCTGGTTTTAGCTTCCATCGGCCAAGGGCCACGATCCTCTCTTATGGACTATTATACTTTAAGTCCGCTTATGGACTATTATACGTTAGGTCCACTTGTAGCAGCAAAAACGGCGACAAGATCCGAGACTATATAACAAATGGAGGTGGAAACCCCGAGGCTTACAAATAAGTGTAAAATATCATAACGATTTAAATTAATAAAGTTTACTTTATTATTATTATTTAAATTATTAAATTAATTATTATTAAAATTTAAAGTATTATCATGAGTTCAGATATCTTTATCACATACGATTTTAAGAAAATCGTGAGAAGGTGGGGCCAACACGCCACACTGATTACATAGCAAATAGAATCTTACTTTTCTAAATAAAGAAAAATAAGAGAGCTTAATAAGCATTTGTGCGTAAATATGTATAATGTTGTCTATGTGCTTTTAATGAGTACAGACTTTACAAGGGTGTTCCAGTAACATAATTGTTGTGATAACAGTACAACAGATAACAGCGTAGCACATGCAAGATAACGTCACGCAGCAGATAACTTCAAAATGAAACCGATAGTCACATTCTGTCAACTTACTAATAATGAGAAAATAGGTATTCCCACTTCGTTATATAGATTTCTGAAAGGTCGTGTGCAAAAATGTGGTGTCGTTCCCACATTGGCCAAACTATTGCAAGGATTATTTCAAGAGGCTACCTCATTATCACAGGGACAAAAAATATTTAAATAGGCATAAATTATATCATTTATGTCAAGGTCTCATATACTTATATACAAGATAAATATATCTACACAGGTACGAGAGTTTGTTTTTAAAACCTGTTTATGGTATAATGTCAGACTCAACTGACGATGAAAATTTGATTGAATATATTGCTGCTTTTGTAGCAATAGTTGCTAAATGCGTTAAGACTGGACATAAGTTATGGTCAATTTGATTTGAAACAACCCATCAAATAAAAACAATGATGTTTGATTTCAAAGTACCCATTTATGACTAATGATTAATTATATTCTCTAGAGTTATTTCATTCTTCTCCCAGTTCATCTTCTTATACCTCTTTGCCCTCTTATCTTCTTATACCTGTTTGCCATTTTCTTGTACCTCTTTATTATTTTTTCACAACCTCTTCACCTTATTACCTTCTTATACATCTTCGGCCTCTTATCTTTTCATACTTCTTTGCTCTCTTATTTTTTCATACCTCTTTGTCCTCTTATTTTTCATGCCTCTTTGTCCTCTTATCTTTTCACACTTCTTTGTCCTCTTATCTTTTCATACCTCTTTGCCCTCTTATCTTTTTATACCTCTTTCCCTCTTATCTTTTTATAACTATTTGTACTCTTATCTTTTTATACCTCTTTGCCCTCTTATCTCCTTACACTTCATCGCCATTTTCTTATATATCTTCACCTTCGCATTTTCTTATCCCTCCGCCATTTTCTTATTCCTTTTCGCCTTTTCTTATTCCTCTTCGCTATCTTCTATTATTACTTCTACTCGCCCTATTTTCGTTTTATACCTCTTAATCATATTAACTTCATGTACCGTCTCGCCCTCCGGACTTTTTATACCTCTTCAATACATTAACTTCTTATACCTCTTCACCATCTTATCTTCGTGCCTCTTTCATCATCTTACTTTATGCATCTCTGCCACTTGTCTCCTAATACACGTGCCTCTTCGTCATCTTTTCGTGTTCTGATGCAATCTTTCAGATTCCTCCTAAATTCACTGATTGCAATGGAATCATTCAGGTCACTTGACTTGATAGTGTTTGCGATTTCATTATGATGTGGTAAGGAATGAATAATTGTTCAACGCCTATTATTTTTAGTGCTGATGATGTCGCGCCTTCGTTCACATATTTCACAGGACAAAATCGACGTCGACATGTGATTTTCAAGAACACCCGCGTCCAAGGAATCTATCATTCGTTAATTGACATAGATGTAGCAGACGATGTTGCTGAGTCAGTTACCAGATAAAACTTTCAGTCGTATCACCTCATCCCACTCCCTCAAACAGAAGCTAACAATGGGGAAAGCCTATCCAGTTTGAAATCGGATGCTCAATACTGAAATTATTTGTATTTATTTAAATCTCTATTCATTTCTGTTTGCTATAGTTTGCATTCATAAAGATTATTTTTTTATATTTTAAATATCACAGTATAATGTGTAAATTTATGATCACTTAACCACACACACACACACACACACACACACACACACACATGCTATTAATATCAAGAACCTTCTCGAATGCATTATGTTGCCAAGTTTAGTAATTCTTTTACTAATTGAATTGTGTGACAATCCAAACTGTTTCACAAACTGTTCAAGAATACATTTGCTGCTGCCAGATCTGTATAACGTATGCAGAAAAAAAAGTGAAAATCTGCATACATGGTTACATAACAAAGAGGATCAGACTTTGAAAAATAAAATAGAAGACAGTTTACGCTCTGGTACCTCAGTATGTTTAAGTCCGCTCCGTGCATACAGAGTTCTGAAAGGTGTGTGCAAAAAGCGGTGTGTCAGGATCTTCTGTAAATCTCGCCCGGATCCCGACTATAAATATTAAAAATTAAATATAGGAAGAATAACATTTTAAAATAAATTAATAAGTGAGGAAAGCTAATAGGGCGGTTTAGGACAGGCTCGTGCGGATGACGCGCGTATCGCATCGTTGGCGGCAGGGCAGGGTCAGGGCAGGGCCAGTTGTTTTCTGGGTCCGTTAGACTGACCTGTCTAATGAAACACGTAGGAAGGAACTATATCTAAGTACAGCAGTATCTAATTACGGCAGTCTGAAACAAGCTTGGGTCCGTTAGACTGACCTGTCTAATAAAACACGTAGGAAGGAACTATATCTAAGTACAGCAGTATCTAATTACGGCAGTCTGAAACAAGCTTGCACGGAACGACGCACGTGTCCATCGTCAAGGAGGGAAAGGGCCGTTAAATGAACACGCGTAGGAAGGAAGCGTGACCAAAGCGTGATAGTTGAATGGAGGATGGGCGGAACGAAATCGGAAGTATCTATCCACACTATGAATGAAAGAGTGAACAGGTTGACCCTGAGGTCAGGGTAACGAAACAAAACAAAAACTATAAACAGGGAAAATCTCCCACTCACTTTGCTTTTTCCACAACAAGGGCACCCTCATCGGATCCAACGCTGGTAGAGTGTCGGAATAGCCCAGTTTTAATAACTGAAAAAATTTATATGTATAGAACAGCCAGAAGGCTTGAAAAGAGTGTATCATTACACCATTACAATTTTTCTTTAATCCTTGGTTTTTTTGCTGAAAACGAAAGGATTTTTACTTTACTCTCCGTATATGAATCTTTGGTTGCTGTGTGATCAACCTGAATCTTTGGTTGCTGTGTGATCAACCTGAATCTTTGGTTGCTGTGTGATCAACCTGAATCTTTGGTTGCTGTGTGATCAACCTGAATCTTTGGTTGCTGTGTGATCAACCTGAATCTTCGGTTGCTGTGTGATCAACCTGAATCTTGGGTTGCTGTGTGATCAACCTGAATCTTGGGTTGCTGTGTGATCAACCTGAGACGCTTCCTGCACTATTAAACTCCTCGCAGTTAAGTAACAAAGTACTTTGGCCAGGAGTGTGCAACGATAAATATTAACTCTTTAAGAAAATAGGGAATTTGAACGAACTTTATAAAAAGAAATCATAGAGACTCAGAGACAGTTAAGGAAAAGCTAATTCTCTGAATAGATTCCGAGCTTGGTGCTCCTCGTAAATATAATTGCTGTATATTGTTATCTTTTTTAATTAGTTCTTTATTTTATATAAATATTTTTAAAATGTTCATTGGCTTTGCGTCAATTCTTGTTCTTTTCGTTTCGTGTTAAAACTCATTTATTGTAGCCATAGCGTCTGTCTGTCTGTCCGTCGGTCTGTCCGTCCGTTGTCAGTGTGTTTGTTAGTCCGTCCTGTTTATCGTTTAAATGTGAGGTTCGAACCTCTGGGGGCTTTACACGAGCCAACGGAGCGACGACTTCAAAATTGTTGTGTATTTCGTGACGTCAAGTAGCGGGGTACCAACACGGTGTCAAACACAGATTTGCCAAACATGACACCGAAATATTGTTTCTAGTTCTTCAAGACACAATTTTATTACCATGCTATATTATAGTGGTTGAGGGTGATTTTATTTCCTCGGTGGATACTTCTTCACTTGACACCGTTTCGTTTTATTGCCGGAAGCTATTTTCGTCTTGGCTAAAGTGAGTACATGGGTTTACAGAATTTGCAATAGTTTTGTAAGATAAGAGGGAAATATTTATAAATTTAATCACTTACTAATAAACATTTTAATACTTTACAAAACTGCCCTGATATTTATTCTGAGCAGATAAACGTGCATTTTAAAAGTGTGGGGTTTATTTATTCTGCATCTAAATGCCATCCCTGATAAGACACAAAGGTCTGAGGTTTATTTTTAAAAAATATCTAATTTCAGGTAATTAGTCTTATACAGTATGAAACATAGCCAGATAATCTAAACGAAAATGATAAAGTTTGGTGGTGCTGGTTCTTTTGAACTCGTAATTACGCTCGTAGCTGATCAAAATGTCCATCGTCAGTATTGTGCTTGACAGTCACATTAGCGTGTCATGTTTGCTGTATAGAAATGTCAGCGATCAATAATGCTTCAATAAACTCGTATGCCTTCGTACTACACGTCCAATTTGCTGGCAACCAATTGATGTTTCTTTTGTACATTGTGGCTAATGCCATTGGAATTTTACCCGTACCCAAAACAAAAAATAGACAAAATATAAAACTGTAAAGGAAAATATTGCAACTGATTTGAACGTATTATCTCTGAAGTCTCTATTAACAGTGATTAATATACGTTGTCGCTATTTAAATCAAGGACATTTAAAATGGTTTAAGGCGCATTAATAAAACTAAACAAGTTTCCTTCAACTTCTGGGAAGCATAGACACTTATTCCATTTGTCTGAGTTCTTAGGATATGGGCGTGACTCGTTCAATCTTCATGAAAATTAATTAAATTTATTTTTTGAAATCTGTGTCCAGAAAGCGGTAGACGGATTTCAGTGTATATGAAAGTAAAGAAATATTGCACATTATTTTAATGCTAAAATGCAAACCACAATTATATTTCGAGGTAGGCGTGTGTAAATAATATATTTGTAGAAAAGCAATGGCGTGTTGTGCAGAATGTACTTATTTATTTACGTTAGCATGATTTCTAATAAGTCTTTCTTAATACGAGTAAATATAAGTAAATATAATTGTTCAATTTCTTTAGAATGAAAGTGCTTAGCTCTCTATCAGATTGTTTGTTCACAAAAGTCAAAGCAAAAAAATAAGATTCCCTATCTGCTAAATAATTTTCAGAGTAAAGTAACAGGGGACACAAGCAACTTAAGCAAAAGCAGCGCTGACGTCTACGTAATGACAGACGACGACTTTGTATGTCGCTGTCGACATCAATAATCGCATCTTTCAGACACGAAAGAAAGCAATGCCCCCCTCCACACAACGGTGCTCAGACCTACACGGTAATTTTGCAAAGGCCATAGCAGCCTATTGTAACCCCATTCACAGCTGACATTGACATTTTTATACACAGAAGTGATAAGGTAGGTTGTTATATTTAATTTTCCTTATTCAAGAGGAATCATTTTAAACAAAATTAAGTACTACCAGTCATAGGTTGTATGACAACCAGCACCTTATGAGAAAAAGAAAACGTGAAGAGGTCAACATCTTTTTCCTTTTATTAAACGACGGCTCAGGAATGCATTGCGATAAATTCACTTCCCTGCACAAAGTGCAAAAGTAACAATCATACTTCAGACCCTACAAATTTGTCCTTGAGGCCAGCGAGTCATGGGTCTCGTCTACTATTTTCTTGCTGGCAAGGACGGTAGCAAGGACGTAAATTCGGGAACCTTCTTATGCTATTTATGGCTCAGCTATAACCTCTTGCTCCTTTTCACTAACTTTCTGCAAGGAAGTAAATTTGAACTAACCACTCAAGCCATTTGTACTGAATTTATTTTCCTGTTTATACACGGCAAAAAGAAATACTTGTTTCCTTTTATTTTGAAAACACTTTGCTAGCTCTTTGAATATTTTGTTAATTTATTTCCCACATTGTGAAATAGCATTATTGTGAAATAGCATTATTCTCTGTTTGTCTTGGTGTAGATTATTTTATTAAACATTTCATGGTTTATACAATATGTGTGGTGACTAGGGTTAATAGACTAATAATTCCCTTAATACCAGGGCTGACAGTCGTCTCATAGAGAAAACAGTAACATAGTATAAAATCAGTGAAAAAGAGATAACTGCGAGTGATCGTTTTATGAAAGGGGAAACATATTTTCTAGAGATGTCTAAACTTGATTATTTTATAGAGAGAAGTAAACAGGATGAAAGTGTAGAGATTGTTGATGAGGTCCCTGTGGAAGAAACTGTAGAAACACTAATTATTCTATAGAGTTTAGAGGCAAACAGGCAGGGTAGCTGTGTAAGTGAAGGAGGTGAGAGAATGGTGAGCATATGAGTGAGATAACGTCGCCATTGATTAGAGTACAAGCAGTTAGAAGACGGGGGGTGGGGGTAGGTTCAAAAGGGACTGATCCTCGAATCGTGAAAGGGTACGAGTGCTGAGTCTGCGGTTATAAAGGCTGTTAAAACTAAAGCTCCAGGCTTGAGTGAAGCGAGAAAAACAGTGGAGTGTATTAAATCTGTAATTATAAATACTACTAAAATCGAATCTCCTGGTTTAAATAGTATGAGAAAAGTAACAATGCATGCAGAACATCTCGTGGAGGCAGTGAGTAACATTAAAAGACATTAGAAATTCATTTTAAATGAGCCAGATGGTGCTAGGCGTTGTATATTTCCTTCAACTCTTAAAGAGTAAAACTCTGTAAGGATGAAATCTCATATCACTGAGCACACTAAAAACACTGAAACAGACAAACAGGTAAACAAGGAGATAATAGATTCAGGTGCGACTGATATATACATTGTGTTTGTAATCTTTGTATGTGGGGTCTTTATTTACATTACAAATATTTCTTTTTAAAAGGACAAAACAAAATAAAATAAATATTGTATCTTTTCTTTGTAGCAGGTTTCATTTTAATTTTAGTTTTAAAGTAGGAACACGAAAATATGCAAGATAAGTCATTTATTTTAGATTGGAAACATTCTGCATATATTTTACCATTAAGTAAATACACTATATGTGAGACTGTGGAAAATCAAAGATAAAAGATACTTAGGAGTGTCGAATGATACCCGGGTGACCTGTAATCATGCATATAATTCAGATGCACTTCAGCTTAATGCACTAATGATGCAGGTAATATAATCGGCTCATTATTTATAGGGCAAGGGTTTGGTATTCATTGTGATTATTAATCTTGACTTGTTGCAGTAAAATCTACGACATAAAAAGAACAATAATTACGTTACAACGACATTAACTTTGCAACAAGATGCACACTACAGCTACATTAAAGGTTGCACTGACACTAACACAAAACAAAGCGACACTAACAGTTAATAATACTACACTAAGGCGCGTAAAGAAATGTTTAATATTTATTCATTTATTAATTATTAAACATTTTTTACGCGTCTTAGTGTAGTAAAACTTAATATAAAGGAAATATAAAACAATATATACCAATGATGATACTAAAATCTCGTCACAGGTAGGTGTGGCCTACCTATGGATTGCCTAATGTTTCCATGTTCTGACTGTTCTTATTTTGATGAACAAGCGCACTAGCATACGGACAAGGAAGCCTCGCTATTGCTTAGCCTTTCGATGTAGTCGTGATTATTTGCCCCATTCACCACCGCATCTAGAGCATGACGCCGATGTCTTATTAACGCTCTCACATGTTACACCTATACTTATAAGCATTCACGTCTCCGAGAAGTATCTTTCCTTTCGTAAACCTAGCAGAAGCAACAGACCATAACTTAGTTCATATTCATTTATATTACTTTTCGTATTTCAGCATTCAAGAAAGAAGTATAAAAATAACATCCACATTTCATTCAAAGGCGTGAAGGAAGGGTGGTGGTGGTTATCAGTATTGCAGAGGGCTTTATTATACACGACACCGCTTTACTTTATGTTTCGATGTATTGTGGTCATGTGGAGACAGTGCAGTTATGGATTAAGTTCGAATGCAATGTTGTTTTCGGATAAAAATCATGCATTAAGCCGATTAAGGCACATTTTATGAGGTAAGGTGAACATTTATTTTTAAATAGTCTCCTTTTCATGTATGAAAACACAAGCCTTTCTTTAGCATGGTGTTAAAACTATGTATACGTAAATAGCTTACTTTTTGGCACATTCGAGTTTAATTTATTAAAATAATTCTCTAAATGTTCTGTACATATGCTAAAACGTTCTCTGTAACCTTAATTTTTTTGTGCCTAGAATGTGTGTGTGTGTGTGTGTGTGTGTGTGTGTGTGTGTGTGTGTGTGTGTGTGTGTGTGTGTGTGTGTGTAAGCGAGTTATGATGCTTTCAATGAGTAAATCCGTTTTGCTTATGTTTTACTGAAATCATTCATGTACACATCATTTGCCAAGTGGTTACTGATTAGTCAACCGTAAACTGGGTCTCGTTCGCAGCAGTGTGCAATGTTAGTGAAGTTGAACGGAGTTCGACTGAAAGAGGATCGTTGTGAGCATTGCGGTCACAGCTGTCTCTGAGTGTGCTACTGGTATGTGTGATACTCACACGTGTTAGCTTGGTGATAGTGTTTGTGACACGTGACCGAAATCAATATTATAATCTAAATTCTAAGAGAGTACGCAAAATGTCACTGCACTCTTAGCATTAATCATAATATGTAAGTATTATTCATTTTAATTATTATGCGTAATTAACCTGTCTGTTGTTAAGTTTAGAAATTGATCTTTGGAATAAGCTTCGATTTTGAAAATATCAAAAGGTTAAAAGAGATATTTTATTATGTAATGAAATAATGAAAATTTTCCAATGAAATATTAGGAGACTAGTAACTTCGTAACGTCACAATGACCATTTGGGGTACATCCTATCTGAACACATCAGTCAGTGTCTTAATAACTGTACTCATATAGCATCTAGCATAGAAGTGTCAGATTGGAACACTTTGAACACATCCTGTCTAAACACTTCACTGAATATGATCCATATTTCTATAGTGTTTGAGAGACGAAAGGGTCACAAACCTAATGATAAGAAAGCAAACTACTTTTAATGGTTTGTAAGTTTAAACTTATTTTGGTCTCGTTTTACCCCTCCCCATAGCCCTCGAAAAGTTTAAACTGTGTACGAATTCCAACAAATCATTTTAAGAAATGTATTACGTCATTTTTTTCTTCCTCTCAATTCTAGGACCACTCATATACCTACTGTCCATGCTTAACAAACCTCCAGAAATGTTTGTAATGTGTGTTATTTCTTTCTAGGATCCACAGATTTGCTGCATACTTATTTATGAAAGTTTAAATGTTTTTCTATTTTAGTGTTATTATAAAAATATCCAGAATTAAAGTGGTGAACACTAAAATACTGGACATACTGCATATCAATACATGTAACTTTAAGTTCATTTATTTGATATATGATGAAATCATGTAATAATGTCATTTTTCAAAAGATCCTTTTGATGAACATTCTAAGTAAAATCAGGAGTAGTCACTATTTACTGTTGGTAAACGGTAATTATCAAACCATATTTATATAATTCTATGAAGAGTCAGAAGTCAAACATTACACGTCTTACGATTTTATTCTTTCTTATGGATAATGATGTAAAGAGCCGTTTGTCATAAACGCTTTGATATATGTTTGGCATGTAGTGCAAACGTATGTTTAATTGTTAGAACAATTCCACAGGATTGTGTTTCTATCGATTTTTCCGATGCTGTTTCAGGAAACAGTCAATTGTCAAAGTCAAGCCATCAGAGCCAAGAAATTTCCTGTGATTGAACTTAATCAACTTTGTGGTGATTGAATATTGCTTTCGTTACAAGATGGGTAATACCGTAAACTTGCCAGACAGAACTGATCCACCCATGAAGGTTAGTTGCTAGGCATTAGCACTATATGACTTTATGCACATACTGAGAAGCTGACACTTTGGAAGCATATGAAAGAAAATACTACTTACTGTTTAATTCTGTATGACAGATTAGGTTTTGCACATATAAAATTAACAGAAAATAACTTTAAAAATAAAGTATACTGCACAAATAATTCTTTACTGACTACACTCATGCATACAAGCATAAATATGTTACTATAGAGTATATGTATGTGTAGGGATATAGGAGTGGGTGGGGATAAGAATGACCAGTCCAGGCCAGTATACATATACTCATAATGATACCCTCGACATTAAATGCGGAAAACCCTTGTCAGATAAATACTGGGGCAGTCATTTACGGACCTAATCACTTTTGATGACAAACGATCTTCGGAAAAGCACAGGATTAATAGAGTACATAAACCTTTGTTATAAAATTGCAATAAAAATTTATTTTGAATTATCTTGATTAGATATTGTAGTTGATGTAAGAGTAACTGTAGAGGCAGCAATAACATAGCAGGAATGATACAAAAAGTTAATACTGATTGTAAAAATAATCGACGGTGTAACACATTGTCGTCTCATACCTGGGAGTTCTATAATTATGCAGTTAACTCAGATGTACTTAGACTTAATACACTAAATCGTTTGTAGATGCCGATATAGGGGCGACAATTTGGTATACTCGCTGCGCCCCATCGCAGTAACACTGCGATATAAAATGAACAATACAGACTAAGACAAAAATGAAGCTAAGCATTGCAACATGACTCTAAATTACAATTACAGATGAATATACACCAACAGTTTTCGGAGACATTATAATTAAACTTGCAATGCACTATAACGATAATGGACGTATATACTTCCGCTCACTTGACAACGTAGGAAACAGAACTAAATAAGTTTAACCGTCATATATAACTCTTCAGTTTCTAGTTTCACCTATTTCAGATGTTTCGATCTTTTAAATAATTATTGTGATTCTTGACGAGGTTAAAATCGACAACTTAATAACAATGAAACACCCATTTTATGACACGTATACAATTGTAGGAGTAATAACCTAGCGGTCAAATCAATTAGTTGTCACAGAAACACTTATCTAACAATAGAAGTAGCAAAGCAGAACGAAAGAAAATAGGAAAACAAAAATGAAATGGCGACCCTACATTTACCAACATTCTTAGAGTTTAATTAGTTTTTCTTTTGTTACAACATTCTGGAGATCGAATCCATTGAAGACATTTATCAATGATAATTGTGAACAATCTTTTTATATGTGACTAAAGTTATGTCCCCTTATTAAAACTTAAACCACACGTTTGAGCATCCTCTTGCTTTCAAAAGAATTTTCATTTCTACTGTTCGGGAATTCAGCCATAGTTATAGTGCACTTGTCAATCAGTGCTGTACAAAATAAACTGATAGCAAAGTGTGTTACCTAACCTACTGTTCATTCACAGTTTTGTTTGTTTGTTTTAGCTTACTGCACTTACACTATTTCACAACTGTTTTATTTATTTGTCTAATGGTAATATTGATGCATGCTCTTCTACGATTTAATTTGCTTTGCTCGCTCTTAATAACTGAATGTTCACATTCTAGTGTAATATTGAATAACACTTTATTCCTTATCAGAAACATATTTGAATCTGGCAAACTTTTATGCATTCATATAGCGAACTTTTCCAGCACCGTCCAACTATTTCAATCCATCGATTTGTGTGTGTATGTGTGTGTGTGTGTGTGTGTGTGTGTGTGTGTGTGTGTGTGTGTGTGTGTGTGTGCTGCAAATTACCCTCATTGCACCATCTCTTAAAAGATATATTCATACTGAAAATAGAAACTCTTTGCTTTCGTGTACTATTTATATCAGTAATGTTTTATCGGCTTAAAGCATTATTTCTCAGTATTTATTAATTTCTTTTATAACTGTAATAAGTCGTATACTGTTTACAAATTGACATCTTCATTATCCTTTTTAAAAAAAATTAATTTCTAACCGTAATAAACATAATGCAAGCCTATACAGTAATTTCTAACCGTAATGAACATAATGCAAGTCTATACAGTAAAATATTGAGTATCATGCACATGTAAATCAGATTCCAAATTATCACGTTCACATTGTGTCTCTTAAGGACTTACTACGTTAGAATTTTATACGATAAGGCAAAATTGTATCAGTAGTAGTAAATGAAAATTACACTTTGTTACATGCCCAGTTTTTATTTAGAGACCCTGCTTAGGAATTTTACAGAACCTTAATTTAATTAGATAAATTAATTTCTCCTTTTTCCCTAAACAGACTGGTTGCTCAAGTTATCCTTCGCCTCATATGAAAATGCGCCTTTGTAGTACAGACAAACAGATTCACGAACAGACAACTTGTGTACAATAGCCGGTTTGGAAACCGTTAACGCTCTCTTAAATCTTTATGCACTCAAAATGTTACATTTAGCTCAGTCGATCCCCCCTCCAAACCACGAATTAGGTCTATATGCATAAGAATCACTACGAAAGAGGTATTAACAATAAAAGAATTTAATAATTAAGATTTAACAATAACAATCAA
Organism: Sinotaia quadrata; assembly: GCA_028829895.1. NCBI lineage: Eukaryota > Metazoa > Mollusca > Gastropoda > Architaenioglossa > Viviparidae > Sinotaia > Sinotaia quadrata. Next base: position 136,057,415 of record CM054179.1, read on the forward strand.
TTACGAAGACACAGCTTCAGATCTAAACTAAGGCAAGTTAATGTGCTTATTTAACCCTTGAAAGTTAATGTTCGAGAAAGTTATTTTTGCCAGCACATTCCGCTGATTCAGAGTTCAGTTCAGTTACTTATCTATCTCAGTTATCTTGATTCGTGTGGACTAAGGTCGGTTCGATCCTTCCACATCAAGCGATATTGCGTCATACGGTCGGTAGCTTCCATTAACTAGTCGTCTCTCGACTTGTCACGCTAAAGATCTGTCAAAGCAAAACATCATCAATGATGGTGGCACGGTATTGAACATCGTCCGTCCAGGATTGAACAAAGGATAAGGTAGAGAAGAAGAACAACAACAAGAAGAACCCGCTCTGAAATGGATGTTCAATCTCTATGAGCGATTTGCGTTTACATTCGCAAATCCTCCGAAGCACATGACTGATAACAATGCACATAGCTTTGATCTTTGACTATCGCATCTTTTACAATATATTTATATTCATAAAAGATACAATGTAATTCACATGTGTGTTATTTTTAACATTACATGAACGTATGAATTTCCGAACATTTACTTCATCAAAATGGAATTCATACAAGGAGAACAAAATATAATTCAAATTAAGCATGAGCGCTCTACAATTTAACAATGAAATTACACGCAAGAGAATCATTTGAATTACATAAAAATTCGCAACGTGCACAGACATTTCTGCGGCACAAGAGAATTAAAGTTTATACAAGTTAATAATTAAAAGGTTACAATTAATTTATTATACAATGAAACTTCTAGACTTAGTCATTCTATCGAATCACGTGTGTTTGGAAGAGAATTGCAATAATCCTGCACAAAATACATACATGAATTCATATACAAAAATACAATAGCAAATGCAATAATATTGTAAGAAGTAGACGTGTTACCTTCTTAAGTAGACTTTACATAAAAGCAACGGGTCCTATGTTCCTTTCCGACTCAGCAATTCGGCGACTAAGATGCTACGTGAGCAGATGTGTGTGTCCGGCCGGTCTTGTGTGCGAGTGAAGTATATTATCGCGTCAAGAGTATTTATTGTAGTGCATGAATGTATCGCGTGACTAGATCACGAGGTATGCTTGTTGATCCGAACTTTCTCGACTGTCGTCTAAAGTTACATAACAGGGTTGAACTCTCTGTTGTTTTTCCTCATGCTGGTGCACGACGGGAGGGTTCTAACTAAGGAATTCAATTCGAATATGATATTCGAGTTTCGAATGTGGGTCAGAAGTTCGTGACACAGAATCTAGTCAAAGTCTGTCACACACTTGTCCATGTGAGAGTTGACTGTTTTCATGGGATCCATGCTGTGAATGAAAGAAGAAAGATCACTGTCCTCTCATTTAGATTCGTTATTTTAATTTTTTAAAATAATATTTATTATTCGTTTCCATTTCTTTTTAACAAAACAACATTAAATAATAATTAATTGCTGTCTCTTCAAGGGCTTCCATCGGACAAACATTTCCTACTGGATAAAGTGCATACAAAAGTGGTACCCAGAGCTTGATGAAAGAACCTACTTCTTACCCCCCCTTCAATTCAACCAGGTTGCGTACGATGCTGAGAGTGTAGCCGGTCAGTCCTTACTGGTGCCTCGAGTGGCACACGGTGGAGCTAGTCAAACAGTTCCATCTCAGGTCCGAGGAACCACAACTCAGGTAAATCCCCATCCATAACAAACAATACTTACTATTAGTATTACACATTACTCATGAAAGCTATACAGATATTTAGGCTACATAATTTCAAAAGAAATTACACACACACACACACACACACACACACACACACACACACACACACACACAGATAGATAGACAGATAGATAGATAGATAGATAGATAGATAGATAGATAGATAGATAGATAGATAGATAGATAGATAGATAGATAGATAGATAGATAGATAGATAGATGCGTACAATATTGAATTTATTTACTGTAGAGCAGCTGACTCTATATAAATTCTGCTAAACTAAAGGTATTGTTTGAAAAATTACTTATTATTATCTCTGTCACAATTTATAAGTAAGTGCTATGTTATTTATAATATATGCAATGAAAGATAAATTTTAATGAGTTAGAAGAGTACTTGACAAATCATAAGGAAAATAACTGCGCGATTCAAATACATTTTAATAAAAGTTTGACTTTTTAAAACATTTTGAGATGAGTACCAATACGTGTTTATTCTTTGATCTGAATATATGTGGCTTTGAAAAATTATCCACACGCAAACAGCGCACACGTGCACGCAGTGGCATATCCGCAAAGGCACGCATACTTACGCATATAAGAATATCAGTCAAGGTTTTTTCGCATTCGTCAATATGACAATAAGATGCACAAGACTGTGCACGATTTATTGAGTCGAGAACTCGTTCGAGTCTTGGGTGTTCACCTAATCTTTGTTCTGAATAGGAAATTATACACTTCTTACTTCATGGACCCCTAGTTACTTTTTAAGAACGAGAAAAAAATAAGAAGCGGATACTGCTTTTAAGGCTCTGAATACTTTGCTTACCAGCACACCCAACCTAAGAGTTAATTCTTAATATAAAATTAGCGTACAATATTTATGCAAGTGAAAAAATGTTTACATCTGCATAATTATGTCTATACATATATTACACTATTAGTCAGTACTTATCATAATTATTTGTAACTGTTACTTATTATGTCTTAAGCAGTGTATTCTATTATTATGTATTATTTATTGATAAGTGTTAATTATAACCTGTGTGTCTAATTACCATTTATTCATTATTTGCTTTTTTATTTGTTGTTTATAATTTACAAGTATTAGTAACTAAGGGTTTCTTCTTATTTACCTTTCAATTATTTACAAGATACTGTAGTCTTAAATTTAAAAATAACGACAATAAGACAATTACTTCACAGCAAGGATTTACACCCCAGCGGCCAGGGAATCCCACCCTACCAGTCTCCGTGCAGGACAGTGACGTACGTGATGATCGAGCTCAAGAACGAGTTCTTCAATGTCTGCGAGTTCTGGCAGAGAACAGTAATCCCAAAGAGGTCATGATGGTCGTATCCCAGCTGAAGTTCGGACAGTACCTTAACAAGACAAGCTATGCAGCAGCAGCGGCAGCTACTGCTGCTTTTCTTCCAAGGCCGACCACTCTCCCACCCCAGTATCGTGAGGGTGATTTTGACGTCCTCATAATTCACAAACAGCACGGACTGATCATTGGAGAAATCAAAAGTGTCGGAGAAAATTTTAGCACCCTAAATCCTGACGAACAAACACTAAATAGAAACGTGGTCAGAAAAGTAAGCGAAGCAATTAAACAGCTTGACAAAGCGGAATATGTTTTAAAACATATCGTTTCCGACATTCAGAATGTTAAAATAACCAAAACACTTATGATGCCATTCTTAACATCAGATCGATTACTACAGGCAATCAATACTGATCCACAAGTTATTCAGGTAAGATACTTTGTCAAGTATTTATCATAGCAAACAATTTTTTGCAATTTTTAGTTAATGGTTACTGATGAGTTACAAGTATTGTTTTTCATGTTTTCAATTTTTATTGAAATGACAATATTTTTAAACTCTTTGAACCACAGAGCTAAACAAAATGTAATCAATAAGCCAGACGTTCAGACGAGTGACATCATCTACAATGATTGTGAAGTTCGTAAGGATAGGTTTATAATATACAAAGACAACTCAGTCAGAGGCATCCTTACAATTCAAACATCTCGAGCGACTTACTATAAACAAGGAGCACAGCAAAATGTAATTATGTTTCTCTGTATTCCTTCCTACCATTCTTTAATTTTAAACCTGGAAAACTCTTAGGAACTGACACGAGCAATCAAGCTCACTATACACACACAACGACAGCAAAAGTTATATGTTAATATTCAACAATTAATAAGTTATTTTACTAAATGGTAATACTATGTCTGATCTAACTGCTCCAATATTCCCTGCCTCAAAATTAGCACAGTCGTTCTAAGAGTAAGATTATTATTCAAATAATACATCTGCACCATTCATATATAACAAGGATATTCAAAACTGAAGGAGAATAAGCAAGAGACAAATAGTGTTGCAGCCTATGTTTCATAAACAAAGCAGGTCTGAAAACATCACTGGCACAAAAGTCATTACAGTGCAATTAGCATGTGGCTCGACAGTGTGTAGATCTACATAAACTAAAATGACAGCATTTCACTCTAAATGCAACCTTGCCCCTAATGCTTAAATGTTGATATGTCCTTAGCTATCTAAGTTACAGTATTACCTATGTAGCCTCTGATCACTCTTTCGTCTTAAATGTCCTGCTCAGCATGTCACATTTACTCTGACAGTTTTAAACAAACTTTTACACTCACTTCCTTTAATGTTTTACGTAATATTTAATGCAATACAGATTGCTTTTTCTGTTACACATGCACAAAAATTACGAATTCCCACTTATACGATCTTTTATTACCATAATTACTTGTAGTAATATCAAAATAAATTATTTCCGGTTTCAACTAATGTATTGCTTAGACACGAACATTTTCAGATAAATCGCCCTATTTACGTCTGGAGCTAATCTATTATGAGTAAGATATCCTATTATGCTAAAACAACATGAGAACGGTTCTTAAATTAAAAAAATAATAATATAATGAAATTACTGTTAAAGAAGGAAAGCATGATTTACAATATGCATAAAATGCACGCGTGATATCAAATCAGGATTGAGAAAACAACTCAGTCTTGAAGGGAATTCAACCATCTTTACTCTTTACCTCAGCGATAGATTTGCCCAATAAACCACTATAATCCCGTAAGCAGTAATTGCCCATTTCTGAGGCCCTATTTAGTCGTCTTTAAAATAGCTTGTGAGGAAATCCTCATTATATGTTAATATATTTTTAATCCAATGTGGGGAAGAGATAGTACAATAACATCTTTGTACAAACATCTCTTGGTGCTTGGAACGGAAGGCACCTATGCAAATAAATTACTTGCCAAGCAATGCGATTTTAAAATGGAAGTACTCTTGTATTAATATTAACTCGTAAATTAAACTACTACACTTTCGAGAGAAATTACAAAATACCTTCTTATACAGATACATGTCAAGGAGATCAAGAGTTACGTACCCTAGTCATCCATGGATTTTGTGTACAATTTTATTTAAATATGAACTAGTCTAAAATGCTGAAAATTATTAATTCGATTTTACAGCAAACCAGTGGAATGACAGCTACAGATCCGGCCACTTCATCAAGTTAGAAAGAAAGGATCCAATAGTCTAATGAATGATAATGGTGTAATCTTTTTCAGTTGGCTTATCTAGTCAGTGAAGACACTAGCATAATCATTCAATAATTTCTTTATGTGCACACCTCATTAAATTGGGCATTAAGTACCATTCATAGATGCAGCAAATATAAACAGATTTATTTTACCACGTTGAGCTAGAAATATGTCGCTTTGTTTCGATCTGTGTAGACAGTAACATTTTGCACAAATTGACATAAGGTATTAAAGCAGAAAAGGGAAAAGTCGGTTCTTATCAATTATCATTAATTATATGTTCATGCTCTTTTGAGTGCATCTCATAAGCAAAGGAGTTAAAACTGCAGATGAGGTGAAAAGAGTATTTGCTTGTGATAATAACTACTTACTTATATTTCTCATTTTATAAATATAATGTTTACCCTTTAAGGGAATGTACTCAAAGACCAGGATATGATACGCTTTTGTTCTCAGATCACTAACTGTTAGTTTGGCACCATAAAAGACCTGCATTAGTGAGACGTATTTGTATTCTCAACCGAGCAGTAACTGTTACAGTAGTGACAAATAAGCCTACATTAGTATGATATTTTCCTGTTCTCAAATCAACAGCAACTATAACTGTGGTGACATAAGTAGGCCTACATTAGCTACTAGTATTTAATGACATTACTCTTTCTTCATTTAGATTAACTGGACTTGCCAAGCTAATGTTTTAGACACAATAAAAAATTATTGAAATCTGAATGTTATTTTCGGCTTTAAGCAATCCTACTTGAAAATTACCTTGACCTACATCAAACACAATGCGCCATTTTAGAGGCCACTCATATTATTTTAATGTTTTATCTCCTGGAGAAATCTGGGCACCGATTTACAGTAAATCCAAATTACAAATGTTTCAATCTTTAGCATTTAAAAGTAATTTATTTTGGAATCAAACTTCATAAAACAAAATAAGATACGTAACTCTCGATCATCTTATCTGCTCGAACAAATAAAGAAAATATTTTGAGAATGTGAATGAAACATACATTACATTATTATACACTTTTTCTGTATTGATAAGCTTTGTGTCTTTACCTGGAGACCAGAGCAGGCAGATCATTGGTGTGACATAGTCAAGACTGAACTTTGTCAAATCGAGTCTTGCTGCAGTTGTCTATGTTTTGCATGGAACAGATGTGCTGAGAGAAAATTACAGCTGTTTAAAAGCGAAAGTCGCCAATGAAAATATCAATTGTAGATATCTTTAACAATGTCATTTCGTACTATTCTGAAGGAAATAGATTCTTACTCATAATTCAAACAATAACACGCATTAAACAATGTAAATTTATTGAAGAAATCAACTCAATAAAATCATGAAGCATTACATATGACGAGCTTATCCTGTCACAGAAAGACACAAATTATTTTCCATTCCAGTGTTTCAGATACACAATTTATTAGATTATCATGATTATGATACCTTGTTGTGGTCTTTCTTTCTAGAATCTTTGTCGGTGCCTCGACGTTCTCGATACGACAACTGCAATTCAACTGTGCTTGTGTGCAAATCACGTGCCTCCTAACAATTTTGATTCGGACGTTCCATCCAGGGTACTGGCAGAACTGCGCGAATGGTGGCGCCATCTAGTTACTCTCCACGAACCACAAACAACTGACGTTTCTCAGTATCAGCATATCGTGGCCAGGTGCATTAAATAAGTCTAAAAGTAGTAATGTATGTGTATGGTGGATGGGTGTGTATATGCTGCGTCTTATTTCTATTTCTCTCTGAGTTGTCCGAAGCTTAATTAGTTATATGAATAATCTGTAGTTTGTCTCTTCTTTACAAGTTTTCTTATGTTAAAGAATAATCCTCATGCGCTTTGTGGGAAATGTATGTATGTAACTGAACTTTTAATAGCTTTTTTCAGTTGACAATGAAAGAAGACTTCTTTAATTAGTTCAGTATAAATATGAAATATATAAAAATCCATTGATAAACCCACTATCGATGCTAATCTACAATACTCATTTACTCACACTCGTCATTACATGTAGATGACGTGTTAAAGGAATATATCCCGTTTATTTGATTCCCTTTTATTTTATTGTCCAATGCCGTCTTGCAGAAGATATGTTGAGTAAATATTTCGGTTTTACAGTCCAAGGCATACATGGCAGATGGTAGTTTTATTGTATTGTCTCTAAATATGTCTTAGACTAATGGTGAAATGTCTTTTATGAAATGTCCATGTGTAAATGTCCTTCAATCTAGCTCCTCTCCCCTTTACCTCCACAAATATATTATTTTGTGGCAAGAGCTCTTTTGCAGTTGTGGAAGCTCCAGGACCACATGGTGAAATGTCCTTTACGAAAAGTCTACATGAAAATTTGTTTGGCAATTGCCTGTTTTTTATGCTGAGCATTAGCAGACCTTCCAAAGGGGATACCACAGAGAGAAATGAAATAAATTCTTCTTGAGTTGTCTTTCTTTAGTGAAACACTCGTCATACGTTTAGTTTTTTTTAGCCTAAACCAAGTTTAGATTTCTGAGCATAATTCTAAAACCTTCCTGAAGTTTAACCAATACACGAGTTCAACCCCCTTCATTCTCACGGCAGGTGCAACTTACGTAACTTATTTTCTAAGGCGACTAGTATTATGTAATGCTCGTTGGACCAATTCCTGCATGCAATACAGGAACTGTATACATGGCTTTGAACCTAGTGCGTGGTTAGGACAAGAATAGCTCGGTTAGGACAAGAATAGCTCAGGTACTTTAGGTCTTTAATCCTATTATACGAATTTTGCTACGCAATTCGTACTCTTCTGGAACTAGGTCAACAACAATTTATGAATTATAATAAATATATATTAAAATTTAATTATAATGCGTCTAGATTGCATTTGCTTGGTGTTACATTTCTAACATCTTCTGTGGATCCTATTTTATCGTACCAATGGGGGTGGAGAGGAGAACCAAGTAATAATTCAACAAGCTTTTATGAGCTCCTTAAGTCTTCACAAGATCCTTCAAAATCACCTCCAATTATTGTGAAAACCTACACTGAAGGACTGTAAAACTCAACAAACATCGTATGGTCTGTTATGGTTCAAATACATTTGTAAAATGTTAATCACTTACGTCAGTCTTTCGTACTTTGTACTCAGATTTCAAACTGTTATTCCTTTTTCATTATTTATCAATTGATCTTCAAAGAGTAATAAAATTTAAAAACCACTCGGGACTGATATGCTTGTTTTTTTCCTCTGACGTCTAATATGTGTGGATATCTTCATTAATTAATTACCATAATATCTACTTAGTGTATATTTTACATGGTGCATAAAATAAGCACTATTGCCGATTTATTTTTCTTTATTCATCGACATTTCTATACAGAACATAAATCATGTAAACTGGTCTAGAATTTCGTATTTCGATCTACTTACATGTATTAATCTTGTTTTCAAAGATATAGCACTAGTAAATGTGTCGTCACAGTCTTTATAAAAAATAATGTTTTACATCTTTAAGTATGTGACATAATTAGCACATAAAAACTATTCCAGATTCTGTGGACCCGCAACAACAGTGGATATTTTTTCTGTGTACCCTCCACGTCTAGAATTGAGGACAGAGGGTGAGGCTGTGTCTGAAACTGGGGAACGAATGGCTCGACTGGTGCTGTTTCCAGAACAAATCGACATTCTTAACCAATCTCCAAGACGGCTGTTCATTGTTGGACCACCAGGGACAGGCAAGACAGTCGTTCTGATACTGCATGGTCTGCAGTGGCTACAGCAACGGCATAAACTTATAATTATTCTCAGTACATGGGTTGAAAGTCACGCGACTGCATACCTCATTGAGCACCAGTTATGTCAAACCATGAAAGAGTGGCCGGGGCAATTTCACAAGTTTACTTTAAGTATACAGAAGTATGCCTTCAACCTTAAACATGGAGTGATCAAAGACGCCGTTACAAACATTATAAACATATCACAAGAAGTGCAAGCTAACGAGGTCCTCATTCTTGCAGATGATGTAGGACCGGAACATGGGTATTTATTTATTTTACAACTTGTCAATATTTATTTCTTTAGTCACTTTTCCCAGAACTGACATAAATATGTCCCATTCAGAGGCTCATACTTTCATTGCAGATATGTTTGCTTATCTGATTAGGAATGAGACCTACATTTATATTGAAACACAGAGTGATTTAAAGATTTTGCGCAATAACATTGACATATTTGCATTCAGTTTAATATAATAATAATAATAGTAATAATAATAATAATAATAACATAAACTTGAAATCCATAGAAAATAAATACCGGGGGGAAGGGTTGTACAACAATTTACAAACACACGCACACACTATAGAGGGAGGGAGAGAGAAAGAGAGAGAGATTTATACAAAAAAACATTTCATACGCTGCTATTTGTCATCAGTTTATTACTTGTCAAAATCCGAACGTTAATGTTTATTCAAATGTTATGATGAAGTGCTTAATTCGGAAGGTGATTATAGTCAGTGCCAAGAAGGAACGTATGTCTGCATGGATGAGTATAAGCAACTGACAGTAGACTGGAATGACTTAACAATGAATAGAGAGTTAATTACAAAATCATAATGCAACGATTATATTTGTCATCATAAACATGTACATAGTCTCTGTGATGCATTATTACTTCTGAATTTGTTTATCATTAATAACCATAATCGCTTATCAGTGATTAAACTTAGGATTTGTTTTGTTTCCTAATATGAATTTCCCACTCACATATCACTATAAGCCTACACACCACCGGTACATAACTTCTATTCGCAGGTGGAACTTCTTACTTAAGGAGTAATCTAAATTCACAACATTTCCAACAATAGCTTCCGAACCCCCATCCACCAACTAACTACTCCAGACATGCATCAATGCACATATAAAGGATATAACAAAAGATAAAAGATTTATTATAAAATAATATTTGTATCACAAAAGTACAAAATAAGTTTGGAAACAGTTCACGTATTTAAATGTCCAACATCTGATACTCTAATCTAGATAATCGATATTCTACAATGTCTACCTGAGGAACAATCTCTAACCAGAGTTATAATTTATCACGTATTGGAGAGAAGGAGAAATTAGAGTTAATACAGTGAATGTGGTTTCGTGACCTGAATCGGAGATGCAACATCATAGAGAAGATATGAAGAGATTTGTTGTCAATGCAAATGCTGATGCCCCCCCCCCCTTCCTCTCATTCCATAGTCGGTTGAGCACAACGGGATCGTCTGGAACTCAGAACGGCAATGGCGGTCATTTTCTCAGTCTCACAAAACCCTGGGATTCCATGACAAATCATAGTCTGCAGATTACCGAAGCCTCCCCAAGACGTAAAGCATGTCGTAGAGTATATTCTGCTCAGACTGGATCAGAGACGGCTCACAGATGAATGTTGCTATAGGAAGAATGACCAAATGAAGACTGAAGTCTGAATCATGTTCAAGATGGAAGTTTGAAAATTTCAAGTTGGAAGTTTGAAGGTAGAAGTTGAACCAATCTAACCACTGAAGATTTGAAGATGGAATTTCAAGGCACATCCACTGCAACAACATGGGAGAGTAGCGCTTAGATACAATTCCTAATTCTTCCATTCTCTCACCAATCCATCAACTTACATTTTATCTGCAAGAGAATTGTTTAGCCCTTTACATACTTATTCATCAATACATAATTTTCTAACATGAACTATACATATTAATGAATGAAACAGAAATTCTAACATATATCAGTTGAAATGCATTAACAATAATTTAACACAAAATCATTCTAAAACCATTCATATACATTCAATCAGACTTCTTACCACTGCTAACTATTGCCTTCAGAACCGGACTTCAAGAATATTTCATCGCAAGTGTTTGAAACAAGACTTGATCGAGTATTTATCAACTCATGCCTCAATGGACCGGAATCACCCATCTACACCCTTTTTACACCTGTTCACATCTGTGCAGTAACCCAATCTTTCTGACCTGGGACTGCCTTTACTACAAAGAAAGCCACTAGGCACTCTTCCCTCCTCCACTCTCCCAGGTGTCTGACTGTCCGCTATGCTGGATAGCACTAAACGGACAGGGCGGAAATACTTTCACTGTATACCATCAGTCAAGGTGCTGTAGTCTAACTGCCTGACTCAGAACTACCCCTTTTCCATCAGTACAGAGTGCGAAATATCAATCAAAATTCACAAGTATAAGTAGTAATTATTCTCTGGATAAAGGTTTATTAACAGGTGGACGTAGTAATCCTGTAGATATCATCTCAGATAGGACTGTTAGTTAAAGATAATTGACCAATACTGCTATCAAGGATGAGTGGTGTAGGGGCTCATCTAAGCACGGGTCCATTAATTGTAGTTTGTAGCATTGAATCAAAACCAGGCTTACAACAATATAAATTATATCAACCAAACTCAGGCATAATATGCAGTCCAGCAGGACATATCACATCCTCTTTGATACTCTGATCCTTGTGTACCTATTCTAAAGGCTGAAATAGCACGTTAACATTTTTTCACATGCCAATGTCTACCAGAAATGAACTGCCTTTAGGATAGCTAAATCATAAAATTTTCATAAAATCTCTGAAAATATTTTTTACCCTTACAACATCATTTTTACTTGCATAGTGTTTTCCGATTATTTTTCTTTATTTTATATCTTTATATCAGAGTGCCAGCAATGTTACATCTGCAAATATTCATCCTGTGCATTGCATGGCTTTTTAAATATTTTCTTATTTACGCTGTTATTATGTGTTTTTGTTATTGCATATGTTTATTATATTGTGCCGAATAATAATTTTGTCTTATGTTATTATTATTTTGTATCGTATTTATTGTATGTTTATTTATTATTGCCCAACACTTGTAAGTCTTTTTTCTGAGCAGTCATGAAACAACTTTTATAAATCACTATCATCTTATTATCATCATCATCGACTTCATTACCATCTAAAAGTTCTGAAACCCACCTTTCAATTTGTACCTCAAAAAGCACTATTAAAATGTTAAAAGATAATTTTAATTTAAATCGATTCAAAAGGAAGCAATATTGACCCACTGTTTAGAAACAAATTCAAGTAGGTTATCATATTTATACATTACATATTTTCAGAATTTATTTTTCAGAATCACTCAATACTTCTCACAATTCTGTGACCGTACAATACAGTCTTTTCCAACTGTGAATTTATGGGCCACAGCCACAAGTCACTTGATTAAACCATCATGTCTGCCGGAGTTTATTATGACCAAACCAGTCAGATCGCCACCAGTTGTCGTTAGGGAAGTGGAAAAGTCACAAGAGTTCAAGGCAGGATTTGTTTACCCATACATATTTAGTCAATTACCCGTGGAGACAGACGGTCCTCCAGTCATCAGAATCTCTCACCGTGGCGGACACTTGGATCATTCGATGACAGGAGCACAGGAATGCGAAAAGTGTGGGATGGAGGTGGCTGGAGTCCTCAAACGGTTGGACGTTGGTCGGTTTGCGAGTGTCACAGAGGAATGCGAAAATCCTGAAATGGAAGTAGATAGTGCCAATATGTTTCCTGTTGGCATGAGAGGTAAGTGAGAAGAATATCATATATATAAATAGAAGCAAGATGATGGGTTCATTAAATAAGTCCGACGAGAAGCAAGATTATTAGCGTGAAATGCTAGGTTCCATCTGTATTCGTTTCAAACTAAATATAGGATTGAGAGGATTCTTAAATTAAAATAATCATTAATGAATAATATTACTATTTTTTAATTTTGCAGCATTCGTCTTTAAACCTTTATTTTAATTTTAATTTTAATTTTCTTACATTATAAATCTTATATTAATTAAATAACCAAGATATGCAGGTGTCAGGGATATAACAAATTATGTCATAACTATTTAAGATCAAATAAAGAATTCTCTGTATTGTTTATGGAGTAGGTTACATATTGTGTTCTGAATATAAATTTAATAAATAACTTTTTTAATGTATTTGCATACCAAACGTTAAAGGCAAAATTCGACCAGTCTTTTAATATTAGCGGGGTTTGTTTTAATAAAAAAAATATGTTACCTACAAACATACGTACAGATGACGACATCAATTGCCCATAGCCTCGCTTTCAAATGAAAAGAATATCTTTTACAAAAGCAAAGTATGTGTTTCTGGCTAGGTCGTTTCTATTGGTGATCTCTTTGATTTCTCTTCGACTATTAACACAAACTCTTCATTCAAAAGTGCGAACAATGGCCAACACGACAAAAGTGTGAACAATGGCCAACACGACAAAAGTGTGAACAATGGCCAACACGACAAAAGTGCGAACAATGGCCAACACGACAAAAGTGTGAACAATGGCCAACACGACAAAAGTACCTGAAATTACTAATGTAAACTATCTTCGTTTTGTCTCGAAAAATTGGGTACTCACTCATAAATCACAATAATTTTAATAAAACTGAAAATGTGTTGTTAATATATTAGAGTATTATGTAAGATAGTAAATAATCAAACTCATCGCAGTCAGGGAATGTGCTTTCTTATGAAAGACCCTATTCAGTCAAATACTTCATCAATATAAAGTTCATATTCTCAAAGGAGCAAGTTTTCTTATTCTATTGTCTACAAATTGGTAATTATTGCAGTAATGAAATATTACCATTTTCTAGCGCTTTGAGAGCATTATAAAAGAACATATTTCCCTCCACATCTGTCTGCCGATTGTCAAAAATGTATGTTTAGTGGAATGAACTTAAATAGATAGATAGATAGGTAGATAGTGTGACACGTGCACCACTTAGTTAATGATAATAATTATTATTATTAATCAATCATTCATAACTAATTTCAAGTGATGAGAATATTAATTTTATTTATTAATGATCATCCAACAGACACCACTCGACTCTCACAAGATGGATATTTTGACGATGTAAATGTTTTCACAGTTCCACAACATAAAACAACAGTTATATATATAAAATAATAAAATTACAGCTAATTATAGTTCAACAATAGAGTCAATACAAATTGTAGGTTCGTCCTATCAGATAATAGAAATGGAGTTATTAGAATAGGTTATTATAAACTTCATCTTTTCACTGACCTTTTCAATCAGATCACATTGTCAAAATGTTACAATGTCAAAATGTCCGTGCTCAGCACGTGTTCCAGCTTCATGCGCAAGAAATCACTGGCATGTCGTTACTCTCAACCGACCTGGTACTCTTTTGCCGTCAGTTTCTTGAGCAGAACACAATCACAATGACTATGTTATTTTCTTCACTGGACTTATGTACTTAGCATCCTTGATTTGTTACATTAAAAGTAGGGGTGTAGCATGCTCCCTTTTTCTTACACACTCTGCAACACACTTTGCAAGTTTCCTGCACTTTTTCAGTCACTCATGTCATGACTAGTAAAATGATGGGTAGCTAGGAACTTGAAAGTTAAACTTGAGGCGCCGCTTGAGACTCACAGCTCAGAGTTGAACTCGCACTCAAACTGAGACTCAACCACAACCATCAGACGGCTGCTTGCTGACTGCAACATACAATCAAGGAGCAAGCCTAAGTTTCTTATTCATTACAACATAACTCCATTCTATCTGACACTACATTCGCAAACTTTCTACAATTTCAACGGTACTCATCATCTCCATGCACACGTGGTACAATAAATACGGTGGCTAGACAAGCGGGCGGGCGACAACTGGATAGACACAACCGACTAGCGACAACTAGCTTACACATAATTTACATCTGTAGAATAAATCAGGTAATTGCTTACGTTTTTTCTTTTGTTTAGCAAAATGTCGTATATGGTATTATGCACAGGTCACTTGCTGTTCGCCAGTTGTTGCTAGGCATGGGTCAGTAGCTAGTTGACGTTCGCCACTTGTCGCCCTCTAAGTGTCGTTTGTAAAATGTCGCCCGCCCTGAAATCATAGAACCAATAAATACAATGTATCAAACAATGTCACATATTAATCCACCACATGGTCCAGTTTAGTTCAAACATTTATAGTAAATAAATCAAAGTATATAGTACATCTTTCATAACACAAGTATAACATATCAATAGAAACATGTATGAAATGTTTCCAAGTCCACCCTCTCTCAATCAGTCAGTTTAAACTCACCACTCAAGCGAATGATTGCTTTCAAGCCAGACTTCTCTCTTTGTCTTCAAATCCAAAAGTGAATAGACAGCAAAATTCTCTACTGCAAGTAAACTCCTTAAACTCTGCCCATTGGCTAGTCTCGTTCTCATAAATCATAATCATTGGATAATTGAAATCTGCTCACTCAGTTTCCACTAGGTCAGCAAATCGAAAATGTTCTAGCCTCAGGCTGTTTACTTCAACTCAAACACTTTAAAAATAATACCAGAAGGAGTGCCCAAGGTCGGGTCACTGAAAATTTATCAACTTAAATAATAATTAAAATTAAAAGTAGGGAGGGGAAAATTTACTTTGTCATAGACAGACAGATAGATAGATAGATAGATAGATAGATAGATAGATAGATAGATAGATAGATAGATAGATAGATAGATAGATAGATAGATAGAAGATAGATAGATAGACAGATGGATGGATGGATGGATAGACGGACGGGCAGACGGACGGACAGACAGACAGATAGAGAGAGAGTAAGATTATGCGACACCTCTGGATACCCTTCACTCGTTATGGTTATTATTTATTAATAAATAGCACATAACTAATTACAAGTCATCGAGTATCTTTATTTATAGTTATTAATAATTTTCCCACAAAACTAACATGTCTCTCTCTTGACAGATTATAAGAGTGTCATAAAACTCTACTCGTTACACAATAAAAAGATAGATGTTTTACTGTCGCATGATGCTTCTGCAGATGGAAACTTCATACTAAAGGATTAACAAAAATCCCCATTTTATTTATATTTAACTATCTCCCATCCACCCGCTATTTTTGTAACATTAATTTTTTAATATATGTGCAAGAAACTTAACAAATTTATCAAAAACTTATCAATCATTAAATGTACTACACATGAATATAATCAACAGAGCAGTGACATTTACACCATTTAACAGCAATATATGATTAAACGTTGACACTTATTCAGTTTATCCTTGTCACGTGTCCAGACTAGGTTTACTGGCTCTGTCCTATTTTATATTCCAGTTATCAATATTGGTTATTGAGTCATTTCTAACAATAGCGACAGCCGGACGGCCTGACTTATCTACCACAAAAATATCGGTTCAGGCTATTACTCAACGACACCTTGCTAGATAAATCAGTTGACTTGCCCTAGCTAGCAACGTTATCTCCCCCTTATTTATAAATTAAGATTTATGATTCTTTATCCCTTTATTACGGCTTGGCCCCCAGCCAGCTAATCCAGTCGTGCTACAAACAGTTATGTAACAATAGGTAAGATAACAACAAATTTAATAACAACTCAAATAATAGAATAAAATGAACATTTACATATCATGGATTATTAGAGAAAATCTATCCTGTTAAGCCCGAATTCGAATGGCTACATATGAGATTACTGTCTGTTCTGATTACCACTGGGACATCTCCCACTTAACTTTAAGAGTTCATAAAGTAGTTGAACTGTTACTGTCATCAATCTGACCAGTGCGACTCTGACGTCATGCAGGAGTTATCTTCTGTCGGATCCTTCCAATGTCGATTATGGCACTTGGCGTAGTCCTCGAGCAATTGGCCCCAGAGTTTGAAGATGCTAAGTTAAGACTCTTAGTCTAACCTCTGGATCTGAGTCTCTTCTCCAAGACTCATAGACGGGCTGTAAATGAATAACATTATTCTACAGTATTGTGTTACGATAAGTGATTATATGGCCTTTGTGGTGACAGCGATATATTACTCTTTACAATCTCCACTAATTAGCTATAACTAATTCATAATTCCAAATCAATGAAAATGAACAAATGATTTAGCTTTACAATAACTTCTCAGTTACAATATAATTTAGCCCAAGGTTCACATGACACTTGTTAATGATCGTCTATTTACCATTAGCGCTTTCCTGTTATAACAATTTAACAGTGGGAGTATAGCAATACACACATGGTTTTTCTATCTTGAACATTTTACAAAATGTATCAATCGCTAACACCACTTAGCTTCTGTGAGAAAAATACATTGATCATTTAACAATCATTTAGCAATCACATAAGTATTCTACACAGTATTTTACAAATAAAAAATACACAATTTAGAGAAGTCAACTATATTTACTACTATGTGAAGTTATGCGCAGTCAAAAAAGGTGGACGCGGTTTTTTACCCCTGGACAATGGGCACAGTGGATGAATAATCTGAGTGTCTAAAGAATTTTGATTCATTCACGTGTATATATGAATGACTCGGGGTCAGCAGGCAGATTAACACTACGTCACGATACGGAATGCAAGTGACCAAATATGGGCATCTCGTATCTTGTTAACGGCTTTTCCCTAACCTTTGGTGTGACCCACATATTCTCAACTCATAAACATGTTATTGCATCACCCAAGCATAGTTGCTCAGCGGAAGTTTTTTCTCATAAATTAAATAGATAGTTGAAACGATTAATAATAATTTTAAAAAAATAATGTTTCCATGATTCGCCATAATTTGCCTAATATTTCCTGACAATCCTAGAATAGATATCAGCAGTCAAATTAATATACGTGTGTGTGTGTGTGTGTGTGTGTGTGTGTGTGTGTGTGTGTGTGTGTGTGTGTGTGTGTGTGTGTGTGTGTGTGTCACTGCCATTTGTTCACATTCATGCAGTTTGCAAAATGTCACTTTCTATCTTATTAGATGATGGTCCAAGATGCCCCTTCTAGGCACATTACACAAATGTTCCAAAATCTTTTATGTGCTCACAAAGCACACCATAGAGAATCATCCAGAACTGTGTATGCACTATCAAGCACACCAAAAGGAATTTTTAAAAACTCTTCATGATTTTTTTAGCCCAAACTCAAACATCAATTTCCCTCATATTTGCTCTTGAATGGAATTCATAAGCATCAACTCACAGCAACGTGTTTACTGATAAGTTCAGTGACAATGATGGATACACACTCCAATGTGATCCAGTATAGTACAGTAGTCACTGCATTCTGAAGCAGATGCAAAGTTACAAAACATCAAAAGCATCAAAAGGCATGCTTCTTTCTGCAAAATTCAAATTAATGGCAGCACTAAATTTCAGGCATATTGTATCTCTTACATACATTCTCAACTTATGAGTCCTGCAGCAATATTCATTAGCTTAATACACACGCAGCATAAGAAATATAGCATCTGTCAAAATTCACAAGTATAATGTACAACATAATCAAATTAGTGAACACAGAAATTATGGTTCAATTACATAAACATTCTCCAATTCAAATCATAAATCAATAATAAACATGTACGAAATATTTCTATGTCCATTATTTCTTTATCAGCACCTTAACATACCATAAGTTAAAAATCGCCTTTATGATCGAACTTGAGTTACAACAAAATCAAAGTGATTAGAATAGAGAACTTTCTTCAACATAGTAACTTTCAGTCTGTCCCTATTGGATGGAATTGTTATGAACAAGTATGAGACTATTAATCAGAAAAACTACTCATCTGCTTGGAACTGGTTTGGATGGTATCAACAAGTTCTAGCATATTTTTTACCTGAGTTGTTATTTTAAGTCTGGTACTTACAAAAGTATCATCGTGCGCAGTACCCGAAGGTCATGACACGTTGACATTTAACAAATTATATAACAATTAAATTTAGAAATAAGGACAAGCAAATTTATTCTACCACAGTTTGGTAAGTAGGTAGGAAGTAGATTGACATTACACGTCTTTGACCAATGAGTTTTAATTTGGATCTGTATGCAAGTTTGTACAAGCAAAATATTTAAAATGTTTTTAATGGGAAACAATTTATAATAATGTTATTGTTTAATTAATAGATGCACCAAAAAGACCACCACCCCTCAGATTCAGTGACGTCATGGTTCTCTGCAGCCATCCACTCGATGACGGTGTTGGCATAAATGGTCACGTGACAACAGCTATTGGTATAGTCCGGGGTCTGCGTGCATGCAACATACCAGTGTGCGTAGTGAGATTAGGAGCAGATATTACGGAGATTGAAGACATGGCGCGGCAGAAGAAAGACGCAGTCATTGTCACAAGCATATCCAGAGTTCGTGGTCTGGAGAGAAAAGTGGTCGTGATGTCCTGCATCGACATGAATTCCTGGTATGATACCTTGCACGGGGCATCTCGCTGTCAAGCACAACTCGTGTGGATAGACTCAAGCTAAGTCAGCTGATAGAGATAACAATGAATTTAGTGCTGTTATGTCAGTAATGAGTACCTAATCATATACAGACCCAAACACACGCATTGCACACAGGAGCATGTGCTCGCATATACGTACTCAGTTATATATGTGTGTGACCTAATTGAGTTGTAAGATTTAAAACTGTCACTCAGTGATTATATGGCCAAAGATCAGGAACCGCAGTACAGTTTTGCTGTATAAGTGAGAATACGAAAGTGTTACTAAAAGTTAAAAATACAGAAATAATATGGCTTAGAAATATTTCTTTTACATATTTTAATCTGTTTAATTTATTTCATAAATGTCCATAGCTTTGATATAAATGGAATTATTTTCAGCAATACATTTTTTAAATCTAACTTTTATATATAGTATACTACTCCAAAAATATAAGTATTGATGCATTATGTAATTTTGTGACATGATTGATGTAATTTGTAATTTTGTGACATGATTAATGCACTATTTAATTTGTGACGTGATTGATGTAATTTTGTGACATGAGTAAAGTAATTTTGTTGCATGATTGATGCACTATTTAATTTCGTAACGTGATTGATGCAATTTATAATTTTGTGACGTGATTCACTATTCAGTTTCGTGACAGGACTGATGCACTATTATTTTTGTGACATGATTGATGTAATATGTAATTCGTTAGCAAATTTTGTGGCATAATTGGTGCATTGTGTAATTTAAGATATTGGCAAAATATATGAATCTGCAGCACTATTAAAATATCAGATCTCCACTCTATCCAAAATGTCTAACTCACGCACAGTGGTATTGTTTAGACAGATCTCACACACATCTCATTATTTAGCCAGATCTCACACACAACTCATTATTTAACCAGATCTCACACATAGCTCATTTAGCCAGATCTCATACATTTGTATTGTTCACCAGATCCCATACAAAAGCGGTATTGTTTAGTTATATCCCACATAGAGAAGTATATCTTACTACTATTTCACAAAGAAAGGCATTACCTGACCAGATCTCACACAGAAAACAGCACTGTTTAGATGTCATACCGAACAGTTCGCATAGAAAACAGTGTTCTTTAGTCAAACATCTCATATAAACGATATTACTTAGCAGATCCCACCTAAAACAATGTAATTTAGCCATATCTCACACAAAACGTTATTGTTTAAGAAGTTCCTATGCAGAATATTGCCATATCTCCCATAGAATGATACTGAATAGCGAAATCTTATACATAACGATTATATTTTTACATCTCACGCAGTAAACATATTTAGCATATCTCAAGCACAAAAGTCGCATTATTCAGCTTGAACTCACACAGTACACAGTTGTTCAGCCAGATATTAAATAATATATTGAATTCTTCGAAAAACGTAATTAAATTCTGAAAAGAAATGCTTGATAATAAAATCGAATGGCACTAAAATGTATTTCCTTAAGTTTCCACATGTGTGTGTGTGTGTGTGTGTGTGTGTAGAAATAATTGGCAAACGTTTCCCTCTGGAATTCTCAAGAACTACAACTGGTCTTTGGGTGTTGCTTCCTTTATCTCTTTGCAGAATATTTTTTTCTTAATGTTAGTTGCCTAGATGAGGTTTATCGCGCACACAAGACTATTTTGGTTCGGCATATTTCGTTTGGTGTTTATCTGTTAAGAAATACTAAGTAAGTACCAGATATTTTCTTAAAGTGACAATTGTACGTGAAGGACATGGAAAATATGTTTCCCAAAGCAATTTGACAAGCATCCCAGGTGAAACAAAACAAGGCGGTTCGCCAAAACAGAAACAGAACTAAAGGAAATTGGGTTCTTAATATGCCGCGCTGCGTGAACTGAATTGTAACACGATGATAATGATGACAAAGCAATGTTGCAGTAATTTGGGAACAAAGACTCATGTTTTCTCCAACTCTATGCAGCTAACTAACAAACTCTTTATTTTTTATACAAAAGAATGCAATCGTTTCTGGAGCAAAAATAGTTAACGAAACAACAACAGAATAGTGATGAAGCACTTGACACGATTTGATGTTGAAACTTGGATGTGTCGGATGGTCCTGCAGGTGATGAAGGTTTTGTCCAGAGAAGAAACCATGAGAGCCAGCGTTTTGTTACTGGAAGGAAAGAATATTTAGAAATGTAACTGTGTACTTCATGAACCACTTTAAGTAAACACTAAATTAGCTTACTCTATCCTGAAAGAACCGTCTGCCATTGAATTTGACCGTCGGTATAATGGAGTCTGGTAGCTATTGAAAATGGTTGCCTTGTCTCTGGAATCAGACCGTCAATGATCCTGAACGTATTGTTGTTGGCCCTGACTACCATTGAACACAACCGCCCTTATAATGAATTGTCATTAATTGCATCTAGCACCATGTTGACCTTTAATCCAGTCAGCCACCTTGTGTACCATAATTATTGGAACTTTCATTCATGCTTTCCGAAACTCTCAACCAGAGCCGATCAGTATTATCATCAGACTTTAATTTAATGGTTTGACGTGAGATGAGGGCAAACTTGTGGGAGTAATACAAAGGAACACTTGGTACGACTGTGCCTCTGCTATAAATTCACACTTACTGATGAATCTAATATTTTTCTTCACACACACACACATGATAAACGTTTATCGGCTCACTGCTTTTTCTCAATTGTAAAGAACTCGAATAAAATAGAGAATAATTGACAGAGGCGAAAATACATCGATAAAATACATTGAACTAGCCATGCGCATTTTCAGCAACTGTTTTAAAACATTTTATAGATAAATTCAATCGACTGTTATCAGAAAGTGTATACATTTCATCTTACAGACGCTTGAAAATATAGAATAGATTCTTACATAAAACTTGACATGCAAGTGCTACGAATCAGACTATAATTGTATAAACCTGTCAAAATATATCTTTTTTTAAAAAGAAGAAATGGAAGTGAGTAACATAAATATTAATTTTACTCACTGATGAAATTTTTTAACAATAAAGAAAGAATATTTTAATGTGAACATTAGTGCACAAGACAGAGGCACAGAAATAAAAAATATCTTTGAATTGGTTGATGATGGTAACTAAATAGATATAAATTCTAAGCAGCAACGAGAATGATTTATTCTCAAACAGAATATTGATATATTATTGAATTTTTTATACAAAAATAATTATCTATTAGTTAATATCTATAGGAAATCGATTTCAGGTATGTTAGAAATACCATAATATTGTTTCATTTCGTTAATTCGAATTGTCAATCATTATATGTGATGTTGATAATTTGGTTTCGTTATATTTATTTTTAAGAAGCGTGTTTCGGCTTGTTTATTTTTTCATTCATTGTTATGATTTATCCTCTACCGAAATGCGGCTGTTTAGCTTTTAATGCAATACTAAATGTCTGATGCCATCAAAACATGTTAGCAGCATTGATAATAAAACCAAAAAAAAAACGTAAGAAAAATATCCTCCATATTTAAAATCAAGTTTTCCTTAATCATTTGCTGACAGCGGCTCTCGTTTTAAGCCCTTCACACCACACTAAAATTGTCTTTGTAAGTAGTTAGTCCTGTCTTCAGCTTGAGTCGAATTCAAGATTCTTATTTGTATGTTGTTACACATTCACGCACTGTCAATCTAACTCTCTCTCTCACTCTCTCTCTCTCTCTCTCTCTCTCTCTCTCTCTCTCTCTCTCTCTCTCTCTCTCTCTCATTATGTTACAGACAGGAAAAATCCCCGTGCGTGCGTCAGACTATTTACTGTCGTATGATAATTGAAATTTCAGTAAAGCCTTAAATGATCAATATGCGCATTAATGTGAATTTTGAAAAGTTAATTTAATGAATGCAAATTGAGGAACATTTTCCAGTTTGAAAGAAATAATCATTGTTTGGTTATTTACATTCGAAACTTTATATAAGTGTTATTTAGCGACAAATTTGAATACAAAAATGAAATTATTATGAAGATATGAATTAATTATCAAAGGCAAATTCTTTCCAGATGGAAGCTCTGAAAACAAATAGGGGATTGAGTGACATCTTTAATTTCTAGGTGGAATAGAGCTCCTTATTAAATCCTTTCTTATTATAAAATTATTTTAACACATGAATACAATTATTTCTCAAGCAATAATATGATGACAATCTCATAATCAATACTAACTAGATACATTAAATTTTGCTTTCATGTTGGACAATTTTCCTTCCTGCTTCGCAAGAATAACAATGCCTAAGATTATTATCCAAATAACCCAAGGAACGAGCACACCAAATGACCAGTTCACAGTCCTCCAACGTCACAATATGGTCAATACTATCAAGGCAAGGAAACCTGAAACATGTGTTGCAAACAGAAATGTTACTAACATAATTGTAGTAATAGAATTGCTGACATTTCACATAATTACATTAAATATTATTTTCTGAAACAAAAGAACGCAAAATAAACAAGTATTATTATATGCAATTATGTGCGGGCGCATTTTATAAATTTGCAAAATTATCATAGCCAAAAAATTATTTTTGTAATAAACGTGCATTTCTGCATAATTATGTATTATTACACTACTTTTCAACAATCTTTCTTGACAAGAAGTTTTTATGAACGATTCTTCTACTGAATAAAGATTTCAAGTCAATAACGTAAATTATTTTTATTATGATAATCAGTGTTACTTTTATTGTTAATATTCAAAGTAGATTATACAGAACAAAATGAATATATAAAACTGGTTATAATATCCTGTTGAAATATATTTTCATAGTGTTACACGTGCGCCACTCAGTTAATAAAGATAATTATTATTTTTAATTATTCTTTCATAACTAATTTCAAGTGATGAGAATATTAACTTTATTTTATTAATGATCTTCCAACAGACACTACTCGTCTCTCGCTTGGTGGGTATTTTGGCGTTGTAAACGTTTTCACAGTTCCACAACATAAAACAACGTTTACAGTTACATAAAGTCTTCTCCAGGTGGAAAACGTATTACTAAGGAGAAGACAATCTGACTTTAATCTATATTTAGCGAGCCCCCATCCACCAACTTTCTTCTCCAACAAAAGAATATCAATATCAATATGCGTAAGAAGGTCAATAAATTTAACAATAAATTTATTAAAAGAAAAAATTCAACTATTCAAATTACATTTAAAATGAAACAGATAATTTGACATCAATAGCCCATGAACCCATGTTTGGGTAATTATAGTTTACAGTCTCTCTCTACACACATATATATGTATAGAGAGACAGTAAACATTATTAATTATAATATATAATAAAATTACAGCTGATTGTAGTTCAACAATAGAATCAATACAAATTTGCAGGTTAGTCCTATCAGAGAGTATAAATGGAGTTATTGGAATAGATTATTACAAACTTCACATAACCTGGATTATGTACAGCTTCCACAATCTTTTCACTGACCATTTTCAATCACGTCACAGTGTCAAAATGTTTCAATGTCAAAATGTCCACACTCAGCACGCGTTCCCAACTTGTGTGCAAAAAACACACTGATGCATCGTTACTCTCAACTGACCTGGAACTCTCTTGCCATCAGTTTCTTGAGAACACACTAACAACAAATGTGTTATCCTCTCTGGACTGATTTTCTTAGCATCCTTGCTTTGGTGATGTGATGCTCAGAAGTCACTCTTGCCTAATATAAAAAGATTAACAAAGACGTGTTAATGGCCACATAATTTTTCATGCTCCTTGCGAGCCTAAGTCGGATACATGGGATGATTTCTAATCAGATTGTTAGATATGTAGTCACCCAGTGCAGATGACTGTTGCAAATGACTGGTGGTGGCTGGAAAAGGGATGCAGATGGCTCTGTTTGAAGTAGGAGAAGTCCCGATTGGAAATCTAGGTGTACAGTTGTGAATGAAGAATGCAGGTTTAAATGGACGGTTCCTGTTAGTTGATATATGAGTTTATATAAACTCAGTCAAGTCTCTTCACAATTAATTGTGACAAATATTCAAGAAGTCCATTAGAGGTGAACGTACCCAAGTGGCATATGATCAATAGTGCAAGAATGGACTTAGAATAATTTAATGTTAAAATTATTGTTCATACATTGATTTGATATATTAGAAATTTTGATTGATTCATTAATATGTATATGTTAGAAATTATGTATAAGTGAATGAAGTATGTATGAGGGTTGAGTGGACGATTGACTGTTATGCTATGAGCGGTACTGACGACGAGCCAAAGTGATGTGGACCAGTTCTAACGAGTGTGGACCCCACGTGGCACCAGGAGTGTAGATAAGTATATCTACTACCTCCCGGATCAAGTGAATATTTGGCAGAACAATTCTCTATAAATACAATTGACTCTGACGATAGAGCAGGAAATCATAATTATTTTGAATCTAGACTTCGTGCTCGTAATTAATTGTTACTGTTAGTTGTTAAACATTAAATTCATTTTTCATCTTGTTAAGAACCTCTTCGTAGTAATGTGTATGCATATAGACCTAACGTAACACGTGGTTTGGATGGGGGCTGTTTGAGCTGAACAAATGAATGTTTTGAATGCATATGAATCTAAGAGGGTTTTTAACGATCTCCAAACCAGCTAATGTACGCAAATTGTCAGTCTGTAAATCTGTGATCTAGACTACAAAGACGCATTTTTAATTTAGTCGGATGATAATTTGAGCAAGCAGTCTGTTTAGGTTAAAGGAGAGGGAATTAATTTAATTAGTAAATTAAAGTTCCATAATTTCCTAAGCAGGGTCTCTAAATAAATACTGGAAACGTAACATACTTGTTAAATGATAACAGAATTCATAATAATAATCATAATAGAAGCCAACGTACTATAGCGACCACGGGTACATCAAAAGTAGGGGTGTAGCATACTGACTTATGCTTACACACTGTGCAACACACTTTGCGAGTTTCCCGTGCTCACTCAGTCACTCAAGTCACGACTAGTGAACAAACAAAGGGTAGCTAGGAACATGAAAGTTGAACTTGAGGCTCCACTTGAGACTTACAGCTCAAGGTTGCACTCACACTCTAAATTGAGACTCAACCACAACCAACAGAATAAAAAATCAGAAAGCTGCTTGCTGACTGCAAAATAAAATCAAGGAGCAAGACTAAGTTTCTTATTCATTACAATATAACCTCCATTCTATCTGACACTCCATTCTCAAACTTTCTACAGTTCCTGCAAATGAGGTACAATAAATACAATGTATCAAACAATGTCACATATTAATACACCACATGGGCGCAGCTTAGTTTTTCAAACTAACACCATAATGAGTGCCCAAGAACGGGTCACTCTGACAATTTAGCAACTTAAATAACATTTAAATTAAAAATAGGGAGAGGCAAATTAACTTTGTCACACATAGTATAAATTTTTTGTCTTTTAGATACTTCTAATAAAAGACCCAAGTAAATTAATTAATAATAACGGAGTTGCTTGAGTTAAGTTGAATTGTTTGATTATGATTTTTATATTTTATTCGACATAATAGCAGTCTCATGCACATTTGTATTATATTCATATTATTTCTAAAGGTATGAGCTATGACAATCAGACATTACCTGTTAACAGAACTGCAATCATGATTGTTCCCCAAATGTCACCTATACATTCACAACATCGTCCCAGTGCGATTCCTAGTAAAGCAACGGTTATCAGTGTGACCACCACCGCTACTACACCGTAAAAGCACCCTACACCAAGAGAAAAAAAGAAAGATGATTATTTGTAAAACAAAATAATCTACATTACTGAAATATTATACTCACACGCACGCATGCATACACATACACACACACACAGATAATAGATTCATATTAAAAGAAAAATTGTAAAATGGCGATAATAAAATAATCAAATAATCTTTGGAAAAGAGAAAAATAGAGTATAAAGAAGTATAGAAATTTCGTCATCCCCAAAACATCATCGTTATCATGCAATCTGATTTAGTGTCTACGCCGTTTTCTGGTGCTACACTTCATTAAACTGCTCAGATCAAAATTATCGATTTTGTTTGGCGGTAAAGAAAGACAACTCTGCATACAACAAAGGGAGGAAGTAAATAGTAGGCTGGACACTAAGCTAGGTATGCAAGTTAAATACATTTTGATCTGGAGACAAAAATACATGTTTAATGTGTGTGAATCCACTTGACCTCTACCTTTATATGAACGTTTACAGCTGAACAAATTTTGACCGCTGCACATCTTATTACCGTCAGGTGATTTTGTGCACTTATAGAACCACCCATATTCAGTCGATTAATTTCTAAAAATCAAATCCTACAACATGTTCATTCTGTAACTTCTAGAATTGTTGATTCAGAATAATTGTCATTTGTATTATATTATTTAGCTATTTTACCAAAATGTCTCATTGACTGTTAATTCTTTCAGGAAACATCTGCAAATGAAGAAATCTTTACCTTATAACCTAGGAATATAGAAAATAGTACAAAAATGTTATAAAAGATTAAACAAAGAGCCTCTTATGATGGTTTAAGCACAATGGCAGGAATGATATAAAGAAACTATGATCACAAAATCTTTGCATGCATTACATCACAATCAAAAGTTGGAATTAAAATTTTGACCATATTAACAGGAAAAGATTTTCAAAAAAGCATAATACTAGTTATATAGCGAAAATGCCTAATTAAAGATGGTAAAGAGAAAAAAAGAGAAAAGTACAAAACAAAATTGTCACTAATAAATAAATAATTATATGTTAAATATATCTAACTATCTACATTTTAAAATAAATAAATAACGATTTCCGGAATCTAAAGAGTTTATCAAACACGTCATACTGGATAATAAATTTATCAATATACCCCTATCAGAACTTGTCCAACACCCCCACTGTAAAATAAACAAGCCATTTCACAAACTACACTGAATGATAATTGCGCCATTGTACTCTAGTAAGAGTTTGTCCTACAAATTGTTAATACATACTCTACTTTAAGCGATTAAGAGCTCGTCCAACACGCTCCACTTGATAATAAATAAACTGCTAGATCCTCCACTGAAGCCGACATGTACTCTGGCTCAGTCAAAAGCCGGCATGGCGCAGACATCATTTTTCAACCGGGTTTGCCACATTTTTAATTGCTACTCAAGTGGCACCACTGTGATGAATACATCACTTTCAACTTAGTTTACTCCCATTCCTAATGGAGGCAATTACCACCTCACACATTCATCTGTCAGTAAGTGCAAAGTCCATTCAATGTTACAATATCTCCCTGAACCATTTTTTCCCGTTGTCAATAGAGTTTGAGGTTAGTGTGGTATCAAAATTAAATTCGTTGACAGATCAAATCTCTCTTTCGAGAATGGTGACGATTTAACATTCACTTAAACTATGGTTTATAAAGAAATATTTGCCGTTTAAGTACATGAGAAAGCTAATATGTTTGAGATTTAATTAAATCTAGCAAATCTAAATTTAAAATAGAAACGCATGCAGCAACTCATTCCATCGAATGAAGGGTTGCTTTTTCTAATGAAAAATATAAGAGTTTATCAAATACTCTCTATTGAATAATAGAAACACCAATATAAGGCTATAAGAGATATCCAACACCCCTCTGCATAATAAATAAGCCCTTATAAATCTGGAAAAGTATACCCAATACTCCCCACTGAATAATATTAAAACCACAATGAACTTATCTCACAAAGTCTGACAGGAAACGCTTGAAAATAAATACATCATTATCAATCTTTCCTAAATTGTCTAGCATACATCACTGACTAATACATCACTCTCAATGATTATGCGTTTATTGACAAATTAATTAAAACATTAGCATTTTTACATACTTTTTGCATATCTATTAATTCACTGCTTGTAGTTTGCTATTATAAAAAGGATTGAGCTTGTTTTCCAACAGGATTTAGATATAGCAATAAACTACTTACAAAAATAATAAAATAAACTCCTACACAAAGCAATAAAATAAACTACTTACACAAAGCAATAAAATAAACTACTTAAAAAGAAATAAAATTAACTACTTACACAAGGCTATAAAATGAAATACACGAAACAGTAAAATGGACTAGTTATTCAGAAAAATAAAATGATCTACTTACACAAGGCAACACACCCGAGAACTAACATCGAGATGGCACACGTCTTAAGATCCATTTTTGTTTAACGAGTATTTGTTCACAGCGGATTAATTACTGGATGTATTTCTGCTTAATGTCCACTTTTAAAGTGCTTGATTTTGCACACAGTACTGTGTTTCTTTACTCACTACCAAAACACTTCCTTCTTTGACAAGAGTATAAAAATAATAATTAATTTTTCGCTTTATTTCTTAGATTCGCTGTCGTTAATACTATTACGTGTCTGTAAATTTATACTCTGTTAAACTGTTGTTTCTTTTTGGCTTTTATTTTCTTAACGTTGCCTATCGTTTTCTTCTGATAGTCTGTGAACAAACGGTTTCAGGTACATTCCGAGAGACACTCGTAACTTTGTACTTCTTTGTACCTCTACTCAGATGCAGTCTTTGCTAGGGAGTGTCAGTAAGATAACTGCTGTGCAAACAGTGCAGAAAATAGTACATGTAGCACTGTGTGTGCAAGATAGCATTGCGCAACAAGTTACTTCAAAATGAAACCGATAGCTAGTCGCATTCTAAGAACTTACTAATAATCAAAGAAAGACCTGTTCCCATTCCGTGCACATATATTTCTGAAAGGTCGTGTGCAAAAAGCGGTGTCAAACACAGTTGCCAAACTTGACACCGAAATTGTTTCTAATTCTTCAAGACACCATTTTATTACCATAATGTTCGATAGTGATTGAGGGTGATTTTATTACTAGATGGACACTTCTTCACTTGACACCGTTTCATTTTATTGCCTGAAAGTACTTTTTCTTGGATAAGGCATGTATATGGGAGGGGCTTAGCAAAGGGTTTGCAGAAATTACAATAATTTGTTAAACCAAAAAGTAAACTATTTATGAACTTATTTTTCTATCTATCGCAACACACAGTTTCTGCCCTGGAATTTATTAAATGCAGATATCCATGCATGTAAGTGTAAAATAAATTAAAAGCATGGGATTTATTCGACACAAAAATGTCATGCATGTTTATCTACAAAGGTCAAAGATTCATTCCAAAAATATCATGTCAAGTAATCAGTATCACAAAACATGAAATACATTCAAATAATCTAAGCGATAAACGACAATGTTTGGGGAGTGGATGTGGTCTTTCCTGGAGTGTCATAATTACGTTCGTAGCTCATCAAAATGTCCGTCATTGTGAAAGATCTTCACGTTTCTGTATAGAAATGACCTCGATCTATGTTGTTTGAATAAATTCCTATGCTTTCGTACATCTAATTTGCCTGCCATCCATTGATATGTGTCTTTTGTATATCGCGGCTTATACCATCGGAATTTAACCCCTCCCCAAAACAAAAAATACACACACACACACACACACATATATATATATATATATAGCTGCAAAGACAAATAATGTTGTTGATATGAACATATTATCTCTGAATCACATGATTAATATTTGCTGTCGCTATCTAAATCAAGGACGTTTAAACCAGTGTAAACGCTCATTAATAAAAATAATCTAGTTTCCTGCAACTTCCTGGGATACACATTTATTCAGTTATCTTGACCAGGCCTTGTTCCACTTGTCTGAAATCTTAATCCTATATCACTTCTAACGTCGGAATGTTTGTTTACCCAAAACATCATTACGTACGACCGAGGTGCTAAATAAACATCAGAGTAAAGCAGCAGGACACGAGCAACTTTTTGAAAAAAAGTAACGTTGATATCTACGTAATGACAGAAGACGACTTTGTATGTCGCTCTCGACATCGATAATCGCGTCTTTCAGACCATTATAAAAGCAATGACCCC
The DNA here is from genome assembly GCA_028829895.1 of Sinotaia quadrata. Taxonomy (NCBI): domain Eukaryota; kingdom Metazoa; phylum Mollusca; class Gastropoda; order Architaenioglossa; family Viviparidae; genus Sinotaia; species Sinotaia quadrata. Next base: position 136,089,059 of record CM054179.1, read on the forward strand.
TCCTAACAACAGTGCTCAGACCACACTAAGTTTGCAGCGTATTGTAACCCCATTCACAGATAACCTTGACATGTTTATACACAGAAGTGATGAGGTATGTTGATATACTTCATTTTCCTTATTCAAATGGAAGCATTCTTTTTAAAATAAATTAAGTACTACCATTGGCCACACCGCCAGTCGCAGGTGGTGTGATACAACCAACACTTTATCAGGGCAAAAATATTTTTCTTTCGTATCAAACGAGGGACTCAGGAATACATTACGATCCGAAACTAATATTCTCACTCTAGAACCGACAGCTGTGACCTTGAGGTCATCGAGTCGTTGTTGTTATTATCTTATTATCTACTATTTCTTCCTTGCTGGCAAGGATGTTATCAGTGTCGTAAATTTGGCAATCGTCTTGTGCTATTTATGACTCGATTAAAAACTATTTCTCTTTTCACCAACTTTATGCAAAGAAGTATGTTTGAGTTTTCCTCTAAGCCATTTCCGCTCAATTATATTACCTCATAAACACAGCAAGAGGAAATATTTGTTCTCTTTTCGCTAGCTCTTTGAATATTTAGTTAAATTGTTTTCCACATTGTGAGAAAGCATTTCATTCTATGTGACCTGGTGCAGATTACTTTATTAAATCTTTATTTGTTTAAGCAATATGTGTGGTGAGCAGGATTAATAGACTAATAATTCCCCAAATAGTCTCTATAATCCTGCCTATAAACGAATGTATAAAATGCGGACGGGAAACTCGGTCAAACCTCAGTGCCTCAAACTGGATACAAAATAACATTCACTAACCACATTGAGTGTTGTGTTCCTGGTTCAAAATCAATATGCCAATTTATGCGCCTTTGCACTGCACTATTGCCCATAGGATTTGGGCCTGCACACTTTTTATTATGTTGACACTTAGGATTTGCTGTTGTCTGTCTGACGTACAACTAAATAGAGTTTTGCACCCACCCACCAAAAACATGTCAGAATTTCCTCATTAAATGAAAAGTGCAAGTATTAATGTATGTATAAAGAATTTGTTTAACTAGAAGATAGACAACTGAACATTTAAATTATTAAGTTGGTTCACTAACTACAAAAATTCAAATAATACGAATAGCTACAATCATAGGCAGAAAGTAATCACAAAGGCAAACTTATGTGTGTAAAAATATGTAATTCAGACATAAACAATATTCTGTTAATTAAATTAAGTGTAAAAAGGTTAAGCAGTTGGGTTTAACAATTTTGTCTGTGCTTGCTTATAACATTTCTGAGCACAACGTACCTGACCAGGCATACATTAGTGCTTTACAAATTCTACTCTGATTAGCTACACTAAATAGAATTGATAATGTAACTGTAAAACCACAACCAGACAGAGTGTCACAAGAAACTGGCCTTAAGCATCTAACATTCTAACATGCTTTTCGCACTTCTAGAATATGAAGGGGAAAAAATTATATTACGCAAAGTTTAACGTAAAATTTAGTTAAATTTTAAAAAATTAATTCATAAGTAAATAATTACATCAGTTGTGGTTCCATATTGTTACAGTATGGCTGTGTAATTATATGACTGTACCTCTTATGTATTAGAAATTATATATTCAACTGAATATTTGTTTTACTGATTAGTACCAACAACTGACTACACACACTAAATGTAAGGTCGATTTGGGATTATAAACATACCGAAGCTGCGAGTAGCATCTTTTTAACCACACACACACACACACACACACACACACACACACACACACGCTACAATGATCAAGGGTGAAATGAAAAGAAACCGTTGCATAAATTAAAAGATTAGTATTGTTTTCAAACATTTTTTCAGTAATTTTTAAACAACAATTATTATTTCAATAAAACATAGTAGTTTTTTGTGAATGAACAATAAATGCATTTTGGTCAATTCAAATATTTTTTTTTAATGGATTTTGCCGAACACAAGGCTCCGGGCGTCTTCAGAATTGCATAAGCTCGACACGTCAAATGAGCGGCAAGAAAATCGTGACAAGCAGCATGTGTAAGACGACGGTGTAAGCGATAAAGTGGAGACAACTCGGGTTGTTGTTGTTGTTTTTTAAAGAAGGAAAGATTAACTTGTTATCAATTCAAACAGAAAATAAAAGCATTTAGAAGGATACTTTCGGAAACATTGACAACACGGGTTGAAAGTCAGTTTCAATGGAAGCAGACGATAGATTTATCTAAGTCCAACAACAATCACGATTACACTCTCTGCTTACACCATAATATTTGAATGTTAAGATTATTACTCAGAATGTAGATCTAAACAGTGCAGCCTATCGAATAACAAGTAACTTTCGCTACATAAATATCTTTATTTTTTAAAGCAATGTTTGGATTTTTACGCTAGTCATATTCCTATGCTGGGTTTATTAGCAATTAATGTAAAGCAAATATTGAAATTTTGTGGCGAGGTACAAATAAATAGTAATACTAATAAAAAATAACAGCTTAATAAAATATATAAAGAAAGCAAACAAATACATACAAAGTATTCTTTTTAAAAGTAAATATATATGAAAATAAACAATAGTATAACATTAATAAATAAAGTATTATGCACAACTTTAAATTACAAAAAAGTAATTACAGGTAATTTTGTATATAAATTAAGGAATTTTAGTTATACACAGAGTCTTATCTTCCTTTCAGTCACATAAGAAAACAATTCATTGGTTTCAGTCCTACTATGTTATCAACAAATGCAACTTATGCTCAAGTTTCTTGTTATACTATCTCAAGATAATAAAATTCATTTCAATTTTGTCTGGATTTAAAATTATTAGAAATAATAAAATTAATTTGCAAAACCAATTTGTGTAGAGTCTTTAAATCTCCCAGTTTAGAGTGCAAATATAGAAATAACATGTCCTACTAGACAGCAATAAGTACTACTATACATGTACTATTGACTTCTACTATTAAATTAATTTAGTTTTTCATTTCAGTTACCTCCCCTTCACTGTAATCGCGTGCCTTACGAAATGATGGATTTGGCCGGCCATTCTGTTCTGGTGCCCCGAGTGCCAGATGGGGGTGGGGGTGGGGGTGGAGCAGGTCCACCAGCGGCCCTTCTCGTCCTCGATCTAAATGTGATACCTGCAATTACAAGTCTTTTACCTTTTAAAATTTTATACTATACTCTATACGTGATGAACCTTGTACCCCACACAATTACAAAACATATTTATCGAATTATTAATCACAAACAACAGTCTTTAAATTTAGCTGATAACTATGGATAACTACTCCATACATAAGAATTCCGAATAATCTACATGATCACGTAGACTAACTGATATGCAACACTCAGTTCTACCGTTGTTCAAATTCCATGCTACAGAGCTGATTTCAGGGTAATTTAAGGTTACGCTCGACTAGTGCTTCTTTACGCTTCTGGCGAGGTCTCTACTGGAGCTCGACAGTAACGTCATCAAATTGTGGGAGCGCTTACGACCAAGGTCACTTTCGCGAGCTCAACAGTAACTTTTTATTTTCCGCTGACTTATAGTACCCAGTGACCAATCAAAACCCGTAACGCTTTGTCTTTGTTTAAAACAAAATGTCATCGTGTCGTCGTTCACGACAGCCAGCCATACATGTACCTGCATCATCAATGATTACTAATAACTAATAAATTGCTTGGATTACATTTGCAAATTGTTTCAGATTCAGTGGCTGTTTTCAACAGATCTGCCATATGTATTTGCGTGCAGATTTATACACACACTAAAAGTTTATTTTAAATCGCTTTGCTCATTTTAATAATAGTAACACACAACAGCACAATAAAGCATAACTCATAGTGTAAGCTTGTGCTGGTGTTATTTGCTAGCCCTGCGCCGACCCCTCAGCTCAGAAGTATTTTTCGATGTCAAATTAATTATTATATTTAATAATAATACCTAAAATCCCCGACTTACTGGCCAGCCAGTCTAAAATGTGTGGGGGTGGGGGTGAGGAGGTGGGCAATCTTCTCTTCCTGTGCATATCTAAGTCTCAACTTGGGTGACCAGTTGAAGTGAATATGTAACTGCCACTGACGTCATTCATGTTTATCCCACCTCAGGTGAAAACGTAAGAAATGTGAAAGTCCACGATTCAGGTCAAGTCGACTTTTATAAGCTATCTATCTTTCTCTGTTTCTCTTGTGATGTTATGTTATTGTTGTACACGTTATTTATGTCTATTGACAGCAAAAGCACTCACTGAGAACTGAATGAATACTAAGTAAAAGTAATAGTAAATACTAAGATGTGGAAAGTATCCAGTTATAGACAATCAAGAATGTATCATTGGATTTGGAACTTTGTTGATTTATATATAATGTATTAATATTAATATATTACATTATTTATTACATTAATTTGATACATTAATTATTGATATATATATGATGAGAATGAGACAACCAATGGGCTGAGATTAAAAAGTTTACATGTGTAGAAGATTCTATTGTCTGATCACTTGAATTTGGTGTTGCAAGAAGTCCGGTCTTGAAAGGCAACTGTTAGCTTAACGGTAAGTTAAATAACTGGTTGAGAGAGAATGGACTTAGAAATATTTCGTGCATTTTTGCTATTGATATGTATTCATGCGTTTTATGTAGAGATGTACTATGTGAATAGACTATTATTTCTATGTTTGAACTAAGATGCTCATATATAGCATGATATTGTTTCTAGTGAGCCTGTTCATAGAAACCTATTTATTATGCTGTGGGCATGTATCAGGCTAATAATACTGTCGGAGGATATTGCAAGTTGAGACTTGAAGGTAAGATTGAATGGAGTTAAAAAGGGATAAATTGGAAACTTATTTTTTGTTCCCAGATTATAATTTTACAGCTTTTCCTTGTGTTGTTTTGATTGTAAACTGGTACAAGTGGGGTAGAGGTGGGAATTATCTGCCTAAAGTATGTGTAAGTGTAAATGATACACTACACTAAGTTGATGTATCATGGTAAAGAATGCTGACTACATTGAACAATTTCTGGTACAGGGAAGTTACTAGAAATAGATACAAGTGTTGTTCTGCTTGAAGGAATGACACAACAAAAGAGGGCACCTAAGTTGGCTTCAAGAGAATAACAGCACATCAGTGTTTTCAAAATACTGAGAGAGTCGTGGAGTTGAAAGTGGACAATAAACTTGTGACGTTGTAAACGCACGCAAATGACTATTGAGTTAGTGCTTATTTCACGTTAAGTGAAAACTATTATTGCTTATCTCTAATAACTCTATTTCTGTTCTCTGATAAGAACTAGTCTGTGATTTGTATTGTCACTATTGTTGAATTGTATTTAAAATATAAGACTGTATAAATACAGAAATTATTCGAACGTGTTTTCATGAATGTTTTCAATGTCAAGTAATCGTTTTCATTGCATTTGTCATATGTATATTTGATTGTTGATTTCATAAATTTATTGTCCTTACACGATTGATAATCTTATATTAGAGAAGAAAGTGGGTAGGTGGGGGCTTCCTGAATATAGATTGAAAAAGGATTTGTCTCCTCCTTTAATAAGTTTTCTTCACGAAGAATTCTGTGTAACTGTAAGTGTTGTCTTAATGTTTTGGAAGAGAGAAAACGTTTACAGTGCTCATATATCTGCCAAGTGAGAGAGACGATGGTGTCTGCTGGAGAATTATTAATAAAATAAATTAAGATTCTCATCACTTGTAATTAGTTATGAATGTTTAATTTTATCTATAATAATCATAATCATTAACTAGGTGACGTTGGCGTCGCATATTGTTAATAAATTTTATTTCTTGTTTACATCCATGATTTTTGTTTAATAATTGGAAAGAAAATGTCCTAGTAGTGGTGGTGGCATAGTATAATAGTTAATAAGTCGGAAGTAAGGTATCGTTGAACGTGGGTGTCCAGTACGAGATTTATTTGGATCTATATCAGGTCAGAATTAACCCGTGGTATTTACCTATAATACTTACACCAACACTGGGAAGGGTAGGTGTTTGTGGAGACTGCTCTTCCAATCCATGTCCTCATTTGTGGGGTGTAATATATTATAGATGAAAAATAATATAATCCTCACAATTTAAAGAGACATCTCTCGCTGTTAAAGTACCTGTCATAGATAGCACTAAAGATATTACAATTAGTAGTTCTCTATCTATCCAAACAGATCAAGGTTACTCAGTTGAATAAAATTATGTTTATTTTAAGCTTAACAATTTTGCAATCTGAAAGTCACATTAACAGGAAAATTTCTACTTTCCTTTTCAGTAGTGTGTTACTGGTACATGCTCTCCACACTTCTGACGGTATGTTTGTTATGAGGATTTAAAATAGCAATGAGCTCGTGTGCATCCATGTATATATGTATGTGTGTGTACGTGCAAGCTCTGTGTGTATGTGATTCCGAATGTTTTTATATATATGTGCATGTATTTGTGCGTTGTAGTTTGTGTGCATGCTCTTTATTTACATTACATATATTTTTTTAAAAGTACAAATAAGATAAAGTAAATATTATATTGCTTTCGAGCAGGTTTAATTTTAATTTTCAATTTTAAAATAAGAACACCACAATATGCAAGACAGATTGTTTATTTTAGTTTGAATACATTGCGCATATATTTTATTATTAAGCAAGTACATTATATATGTGACTGTGGAACATCAAAGCAAAAAGGTGCTTAATGGTGTCACATGCTACCCGGGTGACATATATTCATGCAAGTAGTTCAGATGCATTTCAGCCTAACGTATTAATGATGCAGGTAATCGGCTTATTATTTATGGGCGAGGGTTTTGGCATTTATTGTGATTATTAATCTTCACTCGTTGCAGTAGAAACTGCGATATAAAAAGAAAAATACGAATAATGATGCTACAAGGACGATAACTTTGGAACAAGAAACTACACTGCAAATACATTACGGGTTCATTTCTACTAAATCTCGTGTTTCAGCATTCAAATATGAATTATAATTCATTAACACAATTTTAAAATGTATATTCTTTTTTTAAAATACACATATCATTCAAAGGGAGTGATTAGTTTAGAAGTGGGGCTTTATTATATACCACACCGCCTTGTTTATGTTTCTACGTATTGTACAGACAGTGCAGTAATTGATTAAGTTCAAATGCAGTGTTGCTTTCAGATAACAACTATGCATTCAGGCGTACTTTTATGAGGTAAGGTGAACATTTTAAAACTAATTTCCTTTCTTATGTGTGAAATCGCATGCCTTTCTTCTACATGGCGTTAAAAGTATGTACACTTATTTAATATAGAGAAATAGTGTACTTTTGGCAAATTCGAGTTTAATTTATTAATTATCTAAATGTTCTGTCTGTACTATATAAGCCGAAACTTTCTCTGCAACCTGTTTTGTTGTGCCTAGAAGTGTGTGAGTGAGTGTGTATGTGTGTGTGTATGAGTTATGATGCATTCAAGGACTAAATCCATTCTGCTTATATTTTACTGAAACCATTCAGGTAGATAGCATTTGCCAAAAGGTTAATGATTAGTCACACGTAAACTAGGGTCTCGTTGTGTGACAGGTGCGCCAGGTGGTTAATGAAGATAATTATAATTATTAATTAATCTTTCATAACTAATTTCAAGTGATGATAATATTAATTTTATTTTATTAATGATCCTCCAACAGACACCACTCGTCTCTCACTTGACGGATATTTCCACTACATAAAACATATCTTAGGAACAAGCTTTAGATTTGGAAAAGGTGAAAAGAGATATTTCATTATATAATGCGTTTTCTACTTTAAGGGGGGGGGGCTTTCGGCTTCCGCCGATTTCACACACAAACAGATAATAGATACTTATTATATAGGATAATTGTAAAATGGAGAAAATAAAACGACCTTTATAGAAAAATAACCAGCCCCATTATCTTCGGTATCAGGCATATTGTTTTAGTAATACACCGTACGTGTTTTCCGGTGCTGAACTTCATTAAATTGCTCAATTCTCAAAATATTGATTGTGTTTGGCAGTAAAGGCAGACAACTCTGCATTCAACAAAGGGAGAAAGTAAAGTAGTAGGTTGAAGACTAAGCTACTTGTGAAGGTTATATATATTTTGATCTGGAGACGATAATGCACGTAAACACAGTGTGAATCTACCTGACCTTTCCCCTTACCCGAGTATTGACTGCAGAACAGATGATAAACGTCGCAAAACTTCGTACTTTCGTCACGTGACTTTGGGCATTTATAGAACAACCCGTAGTCAGTCGCGGACAATGACAACCAAGTACGGACTTAATGTGCTAACGTCTGTGCAAGAAATGAAAAATACAAAATTTTCATATTCGGTCATGTATTTGTATATTATACTTTTGTTTCTAAGCATAAATTTACGGCAAGTTACGTATGAAAGCAAAATATTTTGTTCAAGTTCAACCACATTTACATTTCGAGCTAGGCAAGTGTGAACAATAAATATATCGAACAGTAGCCGTCAGCAAAGGCGTGCTTGTGGAATGGTCTTTTTTTAAAAATTTAGATTAGCAATATTTCTAATAAATCTTTCTTAATATGAGTAAATATAATCAAATATAAATGTTTTAGCTCCTTGAGAATGAAATTGTTTATCATTGCTTACGTCGGCTTGTTTGTTCATAGAAGACAGCAATACGTATGCCTGAGGAGCTAAGTAATTTTCGCTGAGCAAAGCAGCGGGACACAGGCAACTTAAAGAAAAGTAAGCAACGTTGACATCTACGTAATGACAGGAGACGACTTTATATGTCGATGTCAACATCGATAATCGTGTCTTTCAAACCATTATGGAAGTAATGAACCCTCCAAACAACAGTGCTCAGACCTCCGCGGTAAGTTTACAAAGGTCATAGCAGCGTATTGTAACTCCATTCACAGATGATCATGACATTTTTAACCACAGAAGTGATGAGGTATGTTGGTATATTTCATTTTCGTTTGCAACGAGAAGAATTTTAAAAGAAATGAAGTATTACCAGAGGCCGCCAATCGCAGGTAGTGAGAATAAGAAGAGGCTGAACAGAGCAACATTTTTTTTTCAACGAGAGTCATGTATGATTTGTGATAATTCACTTCCCTGCACACATAATGCAAGAAATAACATACACACACTTCAGGTCTTACAGCTGTGTCCTTGAGGCCTGCGAGTCACTGGTCTTGTCTATTTCTTTGCTCGTAAGGACGATAGCAAGAGTAGTAAAATCGGAAAACTTCTTGTTCTATTTATGGCACAACTAAAACCTCTTACTCCTTTTCACCAGCTTTCTATAAGGAGGTAAAAAACTAACTACTCAAACATTTACACTAAATTATATTATAAAATATACACGGCAAGATGAAATGCTTTTTTTTTCCATTTTCAAGATACTTTGCTACCTCTGAAAATTTTGTTAAATTATATTTTACATTGTGATATAAGCTTTCTTTTCTGTTTGACTTGGTGTAGATTATTTTATTAAACACACCTTCACTTTTATGTTCAGTGTGGCTGTACCGTTATGTGACTGTGCCTTTAATACATTAGAAATTTTATATTCACTGTTTATTTGTATGTTTCACTGATTAGTACTACAGATTCTACTGTGTAGCAACTGACTACTCACGTTAAAAGTGAGGGATTTACTTTGAAATTGTAGATATACTTTGGAATTGTAAACCTTCATAAGCTGCGGGTGGAGTAAGTGAGGCACACGAAACCAACATCTATAGTCACATTCAATCAGTCATATATCATACATGCACATATTTTGCATATTCATGCCAGCAATCATGTAAGACCCGCCAATGAAGAAGTTTTCACAATACAGTATTCTTCATGAAGTCAGAAACAAACATTTTAATTTAAAATACTTTGCATTAAGAAAACTGTTTCGGATCGCAGAAGTGTGCTTATTTTAATTACTATTCAGCATGTAGATAATGTTATATCAATGACATTGTTTCAACGCTTCAAAGTAATTATTTGTCATGCTTGCTGAAGCTTAGGATAGATTGCATACTTTATAAAGATTTAATGACTAATACTATAAATAAAATCTATTTCATAGGTTAAAAGAATTTATCACTTAGAAATTAGTGGGAATTAAGGCACGTCACTGTTATGTTAAGCATATTCTTTGATCATGTGCTTTGATTAATGTTGTGCTGCTCTGTACAACACACTTTGCAGGAATATGCCCATGTCACAATCAAATATTAAACTGGGATTTTTTCTCTTCAGGCCTGTTTCTAAAATTCATATTTGATTAATTGTTTCTCACTCTCAGAGCAAGTTCCTATTATTAGCAATTTTTCAGGCGGCATTCAAAGGACGTCTCCTTTAATGTAGGCCTATTGTCTCTTTATTAAGTAGGCAGGAGATACTCGGACGTAATTTGCTAACTATTGTCTCTTTATTAAGTAGGCAGGAGATTTGCTAAGTTATAAAGTATTGTCATTTCATTTCAAATTATTAAAATGTCTCTGATTTACTTTTTTGTGCAGTTTAATCAATTATATAGTAATGTTTTCACAGGGCTCACCCCTGAACGTTTCGTACTGGACAGAGTGCATACAAAAGTGGTATCCAGAGCTTGACAAAAGAACATACTTCTTACCTCCCCTTCACTTTAATCGCGTGCCTTATGACGAGGTGAATGTGGCCGGTCAGTCTATTCTGGTGCCCCTAGTACCAGATGGGGGAGCAGGTCAGCCAGCGGCTTCTCAAGCCAGAGGCCGTTCTCAGCCTCGGTCTAGAGCCCGGGTAAATGTTATTTATAGAAATGCGATACTTGCAATTACACCCTTTTTTTTCTTTCAATATTTTATACTGTACTCTATATGTGAATAACCGCACAATTAAAGAATATATAATTATCGAATTATTATTTACAAACAATAGCCTTTTGATTTAACTGATAACTATGGGTAACAACTCCACACAATAGAATTCTGAATATTCCATACGATAACTGAGACTAACGATGAATTGCTAAACTCCACTCTACTCTTGTTCAAATTTCACACTGCAAAGTTGAGTTCAGGGCAAGTTAAGGTCATGCTCGGCTAGTGTTTGTTTACATCTAGGCTTCAAGCGAGGTCTCTACTGGAACCCGACAGTAACTTTTATTGTCTGCTTATAGTGACCAATCAAAATCCGTAATGCTTTGTGTTCGTTTAACAACGTCATCATTACGTCTTTCATTGTAGATGAAAGTTCTCGAACCTATATTCTAAAACAGTTTCTAAGATCTAATAAATTACATGGATTACCTTTCCAAAATTTCCATGACTAATTGGCTGCTATATGTATTCACATGTAAATTCAGACGTGCACCTAAAGCTAAATTTAAATCGCTTTGAATAATTTAGTAATACTAACACACAACAGCAATGTAAATAGTATTATCAGATAATTTAAACGTAACCCATAATTAACATGAAACAACTAGATTGTAAAACTAAAAGAACTGACACATCTTTACAGTTATCACTATTTTCTTCCGTTAAATCGCTTTTCATCACGTGATTACGGAATCATGTATCCGTTGTTTCTTAAGGTGACTGCAAACTCTTCCACAACTCCATTCCTTCTTTGTCCGTGTATATCTAACATGCCACACCTTCACTTAGATGCTGTTCAGCTGATACATGTGAATACTTTTTCGCTCATTTAATTTCCGATGGCCATGGATAAGCCGCACTGGACTCTACCAACCAGTTTGTGGACTCGGGCTGTTGACTTCTGCCTGTAGAATAGGATGTTTTCTATCTTCTGCATCTGCATCTATCTTTTCAGTAATTGTTTATCGGCTTATATATCCAGCAAAAAGAAATCGGAAGTGATATCTGTGCTTATTTTATCTACAGATGCTCCTCTATACATATTTCATTTCAATACCTATTTTCTACTCCGGGCAAAATTAATCTCTCGACTAATCTTAATGATCGTAACAACTGTTATACTCGAAGGAAGTGTAATATATGTACAAGTACTAAACCAAGTATTTCTTGCTGTGAATAAACAGATTAAGTCAGTTTTCTCTTTTCTGCAGCAGGCCAGTTCCAGATTTCTAACTCACGTGCAGGACAGCGACATGCGTTCCGATCAAGCTCTGGCGCGAGTCCTTCACAGTCTGCGAGCTCTGGCAGAGAACAGTAATCCTAAGGAGGTCATGATGGTTATTTCACAACTGAAATTCGGCCAGTACCTTAACAAACCAGCTTATGCAGCTGCTGCTGCTCTCTGTCCAAGGCCAGTTACTCTTCCTCAGAATCCTCAGGGTGATTTCGATGTACTGATAATACATAAGGAGCATGGTTTGATCACTGGAGAAATCAAAAGCGTAGGAGAAAACTTTAGCAGTTTGAAGTTAGGAGAAAAAATAGAAAATTATGAGGTTGTGGAGAAAGTTAAAGCGGCGATCAATCAACTGAACAAGGCAGAATACGTTTTAAAACACCTCGTGTCGGATTTTCAAGATGTTAAAATCACTAAAATTCTCATGATGCCGAACTTAACATCAAACCGATTACTAAGAGCAATCACTAGCAATGTCAATGTTGCTGAGGTACGAAAATTAAAATGTTGTTAAATATTATTTATTGCAATAAGATGGAGGGCCTTTATTACTCTCACAAACTTCAATATTCTTTTTTCATTAACGCCTCCAAGGAACTTGTGCATTTAGTTTATATAATATGTACGTGTTAATAGATATATACAGATTAACATTTTATCATCTAAATTTAGCTTATATAAATATGTACAAGTAAATAGATATAGACATACAAGCACTTTATTTATATTTAGTTTATATAAATATGTAACTGTTAATGGATATAGGTGATAAACAGTTTATTAAGCTGTTAGTTTTAAAGGAAAATAAATATTAAGCAGGTAATTAAATGTTCGTTCTTTTAAAGCAAATATTACCTTGCAAACATTTCTGTATTTGCTTTTCCAGGAACTTTGTCGGTGTCTGGGCGTGAAGAACCCTACGACAGCTGTTCAGCATTGTTTGTGTGCCAACCAGCTTTCACCTCCCACCACACCTTGGAAAACACCGAAAGCTATGTTGGAAAAATTGCGCAAGTGGTGGCGTCTAGCCGTTGTTCATGGCTCCCAAAGAACAGTTCCTTCCCATTACTTACAAATTGTGGCAAGGTACTCTAGCCAGGTGTTCACATTAATAAAGTATACTTTCATTAGAGTTTTCAGCGCTGCTTTTGACTGATTCAATTATCACACACTATGTGTTAGTGTATTTACTTGTACCTAAATGTTTTCATTTTAGCAACAGTATATTGTGAAGTGCATATAAAGAGCAATATACGTAAATGTTTCCAGTTTAGCAGCATTATATATATATGTTGAAGTGCTTATATAGTGCAATACACCTGAATGTTTACAGTTTAGTACTATCTTATTGTGAATTGCACATCTGAATCGCAAACATTTTCGTTGGAATGAATGATGCTTACAGATACAGATGCACACTCACATACGTATAAGCATACAAGATGCGTGCGATAATGTATGCGTGAGATTGGGCTTGGAGTTTTGCTTGCTTTCTGTAACAATGTCAGAACCAAGGGACTGAACTGTTTCAGGTTTTGTGGGCCGGCAACAACAGTGGAGATTAGCTGCGCTTCTTCCCCGCGCCTGGAATTGAGAACGGAGGGCGAGAGTGTGTCTGAAACTGGGATGAGGATGGCCCGACTGGTTTTATTGCAAAAGCAAATCGAAATTCTCACCCGGTCACCAGATCGGTTGTTTATTGTAGGACCCCCAGGAACTGGCAAGACTGTTGTCCTGATGTTGCAGGGCTTGCGCTGGATGCAACAACAACAACATATCATCTACATTATTAGTACATGGTCCGAAAGTCATGCCGTTGCAAATCTTCTCCAACATCAGCTTCTAGAGATATCGAAAAAATGGTATCCATCCATACATACATCTACTTCACCATCACGGTTTCTATCACGACATAATTATGATTTCAACAAAATGGACGGTGGCATTGAGAAAGCAATAAAAAATATTTCTGACTTAATGCAAAAGGAACGGACAGAGCAGCTTTGTATCCTTGCAGATGATGTAGGACCAGAGCACGGGTAAAATATAATACATAATCTTCCCTTTAGGGTTAATTAGTTATCAAACACCAAATTAAACTGTTCTCGTATAACTGATAGAAAAAGCTTTAAAGGATTATTAGATTTACTGTATATGTGTGTGTGTGTGTGTGTGTGTGTGTGTGTGTGTGTGTGTGTGTGCATGTGTATGCACGTTAACGCATACATGTTATATTCAAGTACACGGTACACTATATAAGTAGGGGTAACTATTTCTTTCTTTCCTGAGCTTACTATCTCTATGTGTTATATATCCATTTTACTTTCTTTTTTTTTTTGTACAGCAGTACATGTAGCAAATCTGACCATTGTGAACAAAAAATAATATGTAAGGTGCAACGGCTCTCCTACGAAGTATCAAGTTTTATGTAAGAAAAATACAGAATGAACAGTTCAGAGGTATTCCAAACCCCACTTTACCTTATATCCACACTGTCGTAGATAATTGTGTAATTCATAGAAGTAGTTTTTTGCGTCTGAAAAACTAACATACTGCAACGCCAATGCCAAAATAGTTATTGGTTATTATTATTATTATTATTATTATTATTATTATTATTATTATTATTATTATTATTATTATTATTATTATTAAATTATCCATAACTAATTACAAGTGATGAAAACCTTAATTTATGTTATTAATAATTCTCCAGAAGACACCCGTTGTCTCTCTCACTTGGCGGATATGGGGGTGCTATAAATGTTTCTCTCTTCCACAACATTAACGACAAACATTTACCATCATACTATATTTCCATAGGTGGAAAACTTCTTATCAATGAAGATAAATCCGTCTATTAATTTATATTTAGTGAGCACCCATCCAACTACTTTTTTATCCAGTATATGGTTACCAATATGTATATGAAGGTCAATAAATTTAACAATAAATTTATTAAATTAACAAATAATCATATAGCAAATACAATGAAAAGAATATTTGACATTAATATTTCCATAAACCACATGCAAATAGTTTCAATGTTTATACAGTTATATATCCGAATGGATTTATAATTCAACAGATAAGTGTCAGTATAAATCACAAGGTAATTTCTTATCAGAGAGCAGAAATAAAGTTATAGTGATTATAGTGATAATAATTTGTAAATAACATTGTCAGATTTGTGGGCAATAGTCTTTTGCACACTTTCGTAACAAAGTCACAGGTTCATTGCCACAATAGAATTATCAGGTCTTCATGTCCTCTTACAAACTTTAGAACACTCATGAGCTGCTAATCTCTCTATGCTATTCTGGGAACTCTGTTGTATTAGTTCCCTCAAGCAGAATAACAATGTAGAAATTTCCAGTAACTTCCTTGTACCAGAAATTCCACTATGTAGTGAAACATACTTTGCCACCACACATCAACATGCAGTGTATCCTTATACTTCTCGCATCTACCACTGTATTAATGATTTATAAATCAGGAAACAGATTCTGGTGAAGACAAAAATGGCTGCTTCTTCCCTGAAAATATAATCAGGGAACAAATGCTAAATTTCCAGTGTATTCATCTCTAACTCTTTCTAATATTCAAGTCTCAACTTACAGTTTCCTGCAAAAGTATTTATTAGTCTGATACATACACATAGCATAATAAAATTACAACGTAATAGTTTGAATGTATTCACTAGAAACAATGTCAAGTGTTTAGTATACTGCATACAAACATCATAATTCACAATCTGTAGCAATAAGAGTGTAGTCACATAATGCTACTCTACTTAAAATGGAAGCATCATATATCAATAGCAAAATGCAAGAAATATTTCAAAGTCCATACTCCTTCAGCTAATCAGTTAACTCACCATTTAGCTGACTAGACTTCTTCCACTCTGTGACATGGACGTGCCACTTAGTTAATGAAGATAATTATTATTATTAATTAATCTTTCATGCGTAATTTCAAGTGATGAAAATATTAATTTTATTTCATTAATGATCCTCCATCAGACACCACTTGTCTTGCAATAGGCAGATATTTTAGCATTGTAAACGTTTTCTCTATTCCACAACATAAATCAACATTTACAGTTACATAGGGTTTCCATGAGATGAAACTTCTTTCTAAAGGAGAAAAGTCAGAAGACAAATCTGACTTTTAATCTATATTTAGCGAGTCCCCATCCACCTACTTTCTTCTCCAACATAAGATTATCAATATCAATATGCATAAAAGGGTCAATACATTTATTAAAAGACAAATCAAGTATACATATGACAATTACAATGAAATAGATAACTTGATATCAATATTCCATTAACTTGTCGTGAGGCGATGGTAGAGCTGATTGTCGCTGGCCTCTCTCTCCTCCTCGATGGGTAGGGATGGGGGTCAGATCACCGAATGGCCAAGATGTAATAATTAACCATTCTCACATACAGACACCACGAATATCCTTGGGTGGGTATGGGGATCTTTATTCTGCATGTGTGGTAAAATGTACAAGTCGGCGGTGAATGTGAGTAGGCATATGAATGTATATAAGAGGGATGAACAGAATGGATGAACAAACAATTGCACCAATGTACTTTCTCAACAATGAAAGAAAAGCCCAACTCTTGAAAAAGAGATAAAAGAAATTTATTCTAATTAAAGGGGCTAACTCTCACATGGCTATTAGTCATTCATTCAGAAACGTCCATTCATAACATTCACTGGGTGAGGAACAAGAGCAATGAAAATGATGAATAAATAAAAATAAAATGATAACCAAAATCAGCAAAATGGCTAGCAGTGAAGACCACAATAACAACTGCCAGATAAAAGATCACTGGCGCAATTCTCTGTGTGAAGATCCAATGTAACAATAAATAATAAGTTACAATAGTGATGATAACTGCAACGCTGTATCATATAATAAACGAAAATTAATGCTTCAAATCTGTGGGTGAAAACCCAGCACAGATAACATGTAGTAAATTACAATGGCGGTGGAAACCACAAATATCAACACTAATGAAAGTCAGTGTATTACAAATTAGGTGAAAACCCAATGCAAACAGATGTTAACTAATAACAGTGGTGATAACCACAAAATGTCACTAAATAATTATTTACTAATGTTAAATGTTTATGCAGAAAAAAGTTCAGGATGAAAACATGATACAAGTAAAGATTAATCAATGCTAAATGTCCAAAAATATGTTTATAAAATGTTCAGGGTGAAAACCCAAAAAGTTAATAATATTGTCAATAAAATTAATTATAATTGTTTGGGCTACTAAATCAAAGAATACCTGCTAAATATAAGTTTCGTTGAAATACTTATTTGTTTTCATGTAATCCTTTGTTATGTGAGTTTGACTGAACATCTGGATGAGAGTTATCTGTCCAATGAGAAGTGAAATTGATCAAATTGCAAACATATAATATTTTTATGTTTTTAATTCTAGATGATGGATTTCATAGTTTGCTTCTTTCCATCTGTTAAAAAATAATAATTTGACAACTTTGTTTACAGGCGAGGAAAGGGGGAAAGTTACTTTAAGCAATGTCGAGTTTATATGTTAATCTGTTGGACCTGGTATTCTGTGAAACTGTATGATTGTCGAACTGACCGATAAAGACAGAATACTTTATGTACCTATGATTCTGAAATATTTCAGCATTGCTTTAATTGACACATTTTCTGCTCTAATATTTCATAGCGATACTCGACGCTTTACTCAGTTCTGCGATCAGCTCATACAGGCTTTCCCTACAATGTGGATGTGGGCCACAGCCACAAGCCACGTGATTAAACCACCATATTTCACTGAGTTTATTATGGCCATTCCAATCAGATCGCCGCCAGTCGTAGTCAGGGAGGTTGAAAAAGCGCAAGAACTGAAAGAAGGTTTGGTCTACCCATATTCACCCAGCCAAACGCCCGTGGAGACGGACGGTCCGCCAGTCATTAGGCTTAGACACTCCAGTGGAAAATTAGGTCACACTGAAGGAATCCCAGAAGAGTGTGAAACATGTGGAAAGGAAGTGGCACGTATCCTTCATGAAAATCTCCGGATTGGTCAGTGTGGTAAGAATGGTCATAAAGATCTTTTTTATAAATTAACGAGGAATACCGCAGCAAACGAGAAAAATAAAGAATTCTTTAAGCGAAAATAGGAAGTTATGGATGGGCAATATATAACAGATTATTGAGAAATGATAAGATGCTATAAGCGTTTGAAATGGAAGATTTTTTTTTAATGAAAGGAAATACTATAAACAGTATAATTGCTTAATATTGCAGATAATTACACATTGAGCAACAGTCCACCACCTCTTCAATACCGTGACGTCATGGTCCTCTGTGGTTATCCTCGAGATGACGGAGAAGGTCTAAATGGTTACCAAACAACTGCCATCGGTTTGGTTCGAGGCCTGCGTGCATGCAACGTGCCAGTGTGCGTCGTATCGTTAGGACTTAGCGACCAAGATCTTGACCAGCTGGCATTGCCACAAAGTAATGCTGTGACCGTAACAAGTAGCACCAATGTTCGTGGTCTGGAGAGAAAAGTGGTCGTGATGTCTTGCTTCGACATGAATTCTTGGTATGACACCTTGCACGGGGCATCTCGCTGTCAAGCACAACTCGTGTGGATTGACTCAAGCTAAGCCAGCTGATAGAGATAACAATGAATTCAATATCGTTATCTCTGTAAAGAATACATAGTCTCTCTCTCTCTCTCTCTCTCTCTCTCTCTCTCTCTCTCTCTCTCTCAAACCCACACACACACACACACACTCGTGCACAATATATATACAGGTAGACTCAGAAATATTTTAATATGAATTATGCTCTGTGATTTCTTTTACACACTTGCACATTCCTATGAACACACAGGCACTCTTAGAAACATTTTAATATAATTTAGGCGCTATAATATTTTTAAATATATAAAATCGTACAAACTGTTTTCAAATCATATAGCTTCGGTTTGGATAAACTAACACAATTTGTTGGCGTTCGTTGTATTCGGAATGCAACCGGGTATCCAAACAATAGTTATTTTGTTAGTTTCTTTTTTGTCTTATTTTTAAATTTTTTTGTGAAAAAGCCACCAACTATATCAATGTGGGCCATTTGGCTTTTCTAGCTTTTACTATGTTAGAATATTGCATCCTACATGAATAATATATATAATTGCTTTTATCAGTTTATATTACAGATTATCATTAGTATTTTAAATTCAATGTAGTTTTTACACAGTTGTGCGACTTTTATCTTTAATGTTGTGGGAAAAAACTTTCAAATGTAATTTAGAAGCAATTAGTTCAGGTTGAGTTACAAATTATTGTTTTATAATAAAGAAGTCATGGTAATGATTAATTCATTAATACATGATTGACTGTAGAAAGGATTTTCACTAAGTCCTTATGTGTGTCTTCTAGTGGTTTTGAACCCCTAGTGATATCAGTTTCATGTTAATTTCATGCTTCATATCTGTGTCTTCGGGTTTCTGGTGGTTGCGAGCCCTTAGTGGGAGGTAGCAGCTTGATGTTGATTTATGCTTCTTTGAAAATGGCCATCCTCACTCGAGGGTCCGAGAGGAAAACAAGCTCGGTGTCTCTGGGAGTCTTGCTCTGTTCACAGATCTTCAAGAAGGTTGATAAACTGAACAGAAGCTCGGACACAGATATTAACATGACACGGACAGATGCCACTCTGTCCATAATGCAGTTACCGACCAATTCCAGTTTGGGATGCAGTCACAATTAAAGATTTCTCCCTGTTACACGTAACTCTTACTGATAATGGTTCAGAGACAGTGCTAGTACCTATTGCCTGTTCGAGCATGCAGTTCTCTTTCAATTCACAGGCTACGTGTCTATAAACATCAATGACCGCCATCAGTTTAGTCCACAAAGTCGTGTGATTAACTCCTCTTAATTGTAAATGTAGTTGTGCTTTTTCTAAAAGGTCAGTGTTGCCAAGCACAAGTTAGAAGAGACAAGGTATGTTTTATTTAAAGACTCTGTCTTCGCTAAAATGGCGTGTTAAAATTGTAGACGAGGGCAAAAAGATACTAGCTTGTGATGATTATTTTGTCTACTCTGTTTTTCTTTTGATTAAGCTCACACCAAACTATCGCTGTTCTGTTGCCTACAATGCATATATACCTAGCCGATCATACTGAGATAGAATGATACTTAAAATCATTCTAACTGGGTGATCTGTCCACCGTGACAACTGTCGTTCAAAGTGAGGCATAAACCATTAATGACAGCACTAAAAAATATGACATTTTGCAAACGAAAAAGATAATTAAAAAGATATAATTGATAAGAAGAAAACCTTTCGATAACACATAGATACAGTCTAAATGCACACTTAAGTGAAGAAAAAACATGAAATTGTTAACTTGGAATTTCTTGAGATTGTTTCTAAGAAATCCAATATGGCGGCAGTTTCTCTTGGTTTCCGTAGCAACTCTTTACTCTTAAGATCCTGTTGTATCTCCTTTGTCTTCTTCCAGTTCAGCACCAAATACTTTTGTCTTAGTTGCGGAACCTTTTCTTCAGACACTGATTTTATGTGTAATCACCAAAGAAAGGTATCCACCTGTGGTCTGGTAAAGTATTACCCAGACACCGGGAGCCAGATCCATTTATTTTTATTTTTAGCTCTGGCTTCCTTTATTTTCATGGGTTGTTATTTCTATATGTTTATGTAAATAATGAATTCCAATAAATTATGTCATCGCTTATTGTATTGCTTGCATCATTCTGATAACATGTGATGGAATGGAAGCATAAAATAAAATGGATTGCATAATGGTACATAGGGAGAAAAGTGTTTGAAGGTCATTTGCAAATTGGAAACTAAAGCACGTACGAATTTCTAATGTTGTTCGTTATCAACCTTTTCAACTTTCTTTTAGAAAGATATTAGTTCAAAAGAGTAAATATGAAAGAAATTTGTTATAGTGGAACATTCAATATACCAGCTGCAAATGTTGTTAACTATTTATAGCACAGAGCTATGAATTTTAATTGAGTGATTAATTAGTAATTATACCGGATTTACTTGAAACTTTGATTAATATCGCATTAGATGTTACCATTCATTATATAATAACTGGACCTTTAATGACTGAAGGTAGTGGAATACATGATAGAGATCGTGAAGTGGAAGGAAAATGCTGTGTCAATCAAGATGGCGCATATCCTTGTAATGCTGATGAAATGCATAGAAGAGGATCAGCACGCTAATTTACAATCCCTACAAATATAATCGTTGGGTTTTAATCCAGCTGCTCTTTTTCTTATATATAAAACAGGGGTAGCTAACTATTAAGGTATACGATGTTGATCTACTTGAATTGATTGTAATAATTCAGATACACCTCGTTATGTCCCTTAACTTGGTCTTATTATTGTAATAATTCAGATACACCTCGTTATGGCCCTTAACTTGGTCTTATTATTGTAATAATTCAGATACACCTCGTTATGGCCCTTAACTTGGTCTTATTATTGTTCTTCAACTGTTAACAAAACAATACATGTAGACACTGAGTGTATGTACATATTATTTTGAATTTAAAGAGAAATGTTGAAACTGCTAAATGTTGTTAAACTGTTATAACTGTTATTGTTTAATAAAAGTTAAGTAAAGAACAATTTAAATGTTAGAAAATGGAATAAGATTATATAATATTGTTTTATTATTGTTATTGTTTAATAAAAGTTAATTAAGGAAAAATATTAAAAAGTGGAGGAAAATGGAATAAAATATGCATGATGGGATCATGCATTACAACGAAGGGGCAAAGAAAGAAAATCAACGTAAACAAGCATTTGATGCGAAAGAAGTGGGGGGGGGGAGCGGACTCTTTAATTATATTTATCATGGTTACTGATTTGACGTTGATCCACTAGTGATCCGGTATAATATTACTGGTTTCCTTATTCTGATTGGTTGTTATTTATAGAGGTTTACGTCATTAATGACATCAATAAATGAGATTATCACTTGTTGTATTGTGTTTGTCATTATTTTAACGGTTGTTGAAATGGAAGCATCAAATAAAATGGCTAGAGTAAGAGAATTTAGAAAGACAGAGCTGAAAATATTAAAACTGCATCATGATCAAGTGTAAATATAAGTATTTTTATAACAGCTATACTAACACTGCATCATGATCAATTGTAAATATAAGTATTTTTATAACAGTTATACTAACACTGCATCATGATCAAGTGTAAATATAAGTATTTTTATAACAGTAATACTTGTAAATATAAGTATTTTATGACACTCAATAACAATAATACTGCAAGAGTGGTTACGTGTAAAATATAATTATTTTTATAATTCTCAATAATACTAACATTGCAAACATGATGATGAAGTGCGAATTTACGTATGCAAATAAACAATATTCAGATAATAGATAATTAAGTTCACATTTTACTTTTAAATAAGAAATATATAGGATCAAATATTAAGTCATTTTATTATACAAACATACTCATATACAGATTAATTGTCGTATTATTAAAGTACGAAGAACGAAAAAAGCTAATACATAGACACTAATGCGTGATGTTGACTACATTGATTTGGCTTAAAATTGAACTGTCATCATGTAACAGAGATCACACAGGCGGAAATGGCGACTTTAAAACACAATACTAAATTTTTTTTTCAAATAAATCATTGATTTCCAGACAAAATATATTATCTGGCTACATCTACTCAAGAATTTGTAACCATTAATACTTAACACTAAAGCAACAAGGTGTGTTGTGGGAGTACTTTTTAAAAACCTCCGTGAAAGTCTAGCAGTTTGTAATGTTTCTGTCAATTATTTTTTTTTAATATTATAACAATGTCAATTTCTTCACGTGCACACGCCACAGCTATTGCAGCGTAAGACAGTAATTAAAATAATTATGTCACGTGTGAAATTAAAAATGTGTGCGTCTGCGCATTAAATAATTATTAAAATGTGTATACACATTAAAATACGTGTGTTTGTGTGTGTGTGCGTGTGTGTGTATTATATAAATATTAAAATGTGTATACACATTAAAATACGTGTGTTTGTGTGTGTGCGTGTGTGTGTATTATATAAATATTAAAATGTGTATACACATTAAAATACGTGTGTTTGTGTGTGTGTGCGTGTGTGTGTATTATAACAATATAAATTCAAGCATATGACAGTCTGTGATTATGGCTACTTAGTAAGTGTGTATATACATTAAATACTTGTAATACAAATCGAAGTTTAGAAAAAGAACAAATGTGTACCACTAAATATGTTAGACTCTCAAACATTTTGAATTTGGTTGCTTTTTGCACGCCATCATCAAAGAAAGACATCTCTGAAGAACATCAGAAGCAAATTCGCCGAAAACTGAAATCTGCTGATTATTATCAGAAAAGCAAATACTAACGAAAACATTTTTATGCCTAACTCTGTGCCGCACACGCACGATAACCACGCTAATCTGTTCTTAAATTGTAGTGTTGCATGCGATAACACATGAAAGAATTATGTGAAAAGGGACGTAATTCAAACGCGATTATGATGCTGATTTTAATTAGGAAAAAACAATATTATACTGTATATCCAGCTCTCTAATGTGAAGTCGACACTGTCTATAAGTTGTTCCTCAAGAACGCACTTTTTTAAGACTCAAATGCCTGTCTTTCTTTTTCGCCTTGATCTGCACGACATGTCTGATCAAGGTTAGGACGTCCGGCAAGACCAAAATACCAATAACTACTGCCATTACAGTGATCCCGATAACCCCTGCTGCTACAGCCGTTGGACGAGTGTCTGGAACGCTGATGAATTTACGTTGAGTCATAGACAATTTTTTTTTCTCGACAATTAGCTCCCTTTTGATGTCCTCTAGCTTTTCTTTTAGAGTTTGATTGGTGTCTGGTTTAGAAGATGGTGTTGTTGTCTTTTGATTGTTGTCTGATATAGAAGATGGTGTTATTGTCACTTCGTTGGATGATGCCGAGCAGTCCGAGAATACGTCAGCCTGAATGTATGCAGTGTATTCAGGATCGTTGGATGCCTCTGTAGATAGATAGATAGATAGATAGTACTAATTTACACTGTTACACATGTAGACAGTGTGCTGTTAACTATACTTTGGTTCTGTAATCACTAATTTAGACTGGTTACACATATAGACAGAGAGAGTACTGTAAACAAAGACCTTATTACTTTCTTAAAAGCCATACGGCTTATTGTAATAGTACTCTGAATCCAAAGAAATAGAGAAAGCCAAAATTGATGAGTTAAAAATAAAGTGGTATGATGAAGATAGTGACTTGTTCAAGCTTTAAGATAAAGATGTTTACAAGCATTTTCAAGAACAAAAAAGAAATTTTGTTGAACAATAGATAGAAGGCAAAGAGCGAGCTTTTCCATCAGGGAAATTAAGAATTAAAACCAGTAAAAATAATTCATAACACTGAAGCACGCAATAACGTGAGTGACAATAATGTTTATTCTAATGGTCGTGACGAGCGTATTATTCAAATTTCTTTGCGACCGTTCACAAACAAACCAAAATATCTCGATGTACTTATGAAACCTTTCGAACGACTGGCTGAAGTGTATAAAATACCATAAAAAAACAAAGGGGCTTTGAGTTTGTCGAGTCATTTGCAGATCGAATCATTAGAATGATTTCATACATTGCCAGAATAAGAATCAAATAATTATGACACTTTGAAAGACAGTTTTCATTTCAGGTATGAAGTTACAAGTGGGCGAGACAGGCATTTATTTAGTCAAACACAAAAGAATCACAATGAATTACATACAGAATATCATTCGAGGATGGGTAATTTATTTAATCTATGGACTGAATGCATGGAAGTATCTTGTGGTTTTGAACGGATGTGTAAAAACTTGTTACGCGAACGTGCTATGGAGTGTTACCGACTGAATATAGTGATATTTCTTGTGGAAAGAAAATTATCTAAGCTTTCCTATATACCTAGCACAGCTCAAGCATCGGGTGAGGCACACCCATAATTGTGTGAGGTATAAATTTAACAGAGATGGACAGAACAAGCAACCATAACAGATTAAAACTGTTGAGGTTTAATGAATATGCTAACAAATATAGTGTGAATGAATGGAAGAAACAATGAGAAAACGCAGGCATGATAAAAATATTTTGCTCAGGCACATTTCGTGAAACTGTACTGATAGTCCAATAGAAGTCTTTTTGTGAATTAACACGAAGGTGAACGTAAAGCAAACACACTGACAAATAAAGTAAAGACGAAAGAGTGCTGGTGTGATGTAGAGGAGATTTTTGGACACTGGATTTCATGTCCATTACTGATTAACAGTAATCTGCTTACAGTGATCTGATGAGTGAGACTGTCGATGTGACGTTTTCCAGCAAAGAAAGCAAACAACTGTGTTAGTAAACATGGCAAGATTAGAGCTACAGTTTTGAAGGCAGCACCTTTTGCAATTTTGTTAGGTGGTCATCACGTTGTCCCTCAGCCACGTCAAAGAGTTCACACGCAGACAAACACAGAGATAAAATTAGTGGAGACGCGCAAGTGCTAAATACGAACCACAACAGTTAATGCCTTTAGAAAAGATACAGCCTATTTCATACTCTAACAAGATGTAACATTAGGAAGAATATGCAAAATTGCTGATGAAAATACGAGAGAAAATAACAGTTAGATAATGATTCATTTATTTACTATTACAAGAAGGGCATCTTGAATCATGAAACAAGGAAAAGGAGTTCATAAGCAGCGTCTAGTGCTGAAATGTAAATGTACTAGCATAATAAGGATAGCACATGAGAGCTTGTAGTGCTGGAATGTAAATGTACAAACATAATAAGGATAGCACATGAGAGCTTAGCTGGAGGCTATCAGGGTGTTCCTAATACTTCTGAAAGAATAGCAAAACATTTCTTTTGGACATGATTGTTTGCAGAAATAAAACAATATTGTAAATTGTGTGACGTTTGTCAAAGTACGATAAAGCATGCTACACAAAGTTAGATTGTTTGCTTTAAGTTTAAAAGGAAAGTAAATGACCGTTCATTTAAAGTTGGTGATAAATTCTTGATACTGTTGACAAAGCAGCATAACGAACTTCAAGTGAAATATAAAGAGCCTTACAAGATAGTGAAAAAATTGTAGTGATTAGAATTATCATATTAAAATGGACGGAAGCAAGAATGCTTTTTATATTAACTTGTTGCATCCTTACATTCAGTGAGATGTTTGTAGGCCTAATGAACAAACAACCGTGCACAGATTAGCACAGACAAGTGACAAAAAGTGCCTCGTGACACAGACAAGTGACAAAAAGTGCTGGCGCCTATATATCTTTTATCATATGTTCTAGAAAATCTTGTACTCCTCTTGAACTCTATGCTAAACACCTAACGTCTAAAACCACTACTTTACGTTCTAACAAGAAACACTTACCAGCTGTTAACTTTTATTTTCAAAAAGAAAATAGGAAAGAAACACCACCACCACCAGAAATGGTGGACTCTGAAATTGACAGACAAAATGTATACATGCATGCATATTTAACTGTATCTACTATTTGGTTGCTACTATGATGTAAGTGTGTTCCCTCGGGACTTAGTAATGCGTGCATGTGCTTGAGACTATTGGGAAGAATATATCACAATAGATATGAGGTAAACTTATTAAAATCAATGTCACATCAGGAATAATATTTAATCTAAACATTAATTACAGACAGACAGATAAAGACATGCAAGGTTAAAAGAGCGACAGAGAGGACAATCTCAAGGTGACAAAGAGCGACAGAGAGGACAGTCTCAAGGTTAAAAAGAACGACAGAGGACAGTCTCAGGGTGAAAAAGAGCGACAGAGAGGACAGTCTCAAGGTTAAAAAGAACGACAGAGGACAGTCTCAAGGTGAAAAAGAGCGACAGAAAGGACAAGGTGAAAAAAGAGCGACAGAGAGGACAGTCTCAAGGTGAAAAAGAACGATAGAGAAAATAAAAGACAGAATGAATCCGAGAAAGAAAGAGAGAACTTCATTTAAAGAATTTTAAATAATGTTTACTAATCGAGAGGATATTTTTTCTTAATTCATTTATATTTACTTAATTTACTCATGTCAAATGTTACTGGCACTGTACACTCCTGTTCGAAATTTATCAGTTTGATTGTGAGTAATGACGATTGACTGGTCGTAGTGGTTTTCCTTATGCAATTCACTGTATATTGTTCGCTCACTTGATTATCTGCCCAAAAAAAGTGGAGACAACTCACTGATGTTGCTTTATTCTGCTTAAGTATAATGAATCAAGCATAAATTAAAAAAATAAAATTTGATGGAAAAAGTAATTTATAAGGATAAAGGATAAAAGAAAAAAATCGCATTTCGGTATTCAAAGTTCAGCTTCGTAGCATGTATGCACTGGTCAAATACCTTATTGACTCTATGTTTAAAGAGTCATTGCCACTTGAAATAGAACAGCATTAGCAAGTACAGGAGCAAAGAATTTTGAATATTTGATGTAAATTTTATCAGAAGACGTCATGTGTTCTATTTACGTGCAATAATGTAAAGGGAACAGATTTAAACGTTTTTGGATACAAAAATATGCTTTCTTAGATTCACATATTTGAATTGTGTGGCGGAGTAAATTTTCCTATCATTATTTCTAAACATAATAATTATATATTGTTGCCAGTGTTAACGTGACCTGATCTTGGCATTGCATAATATGATATTTTATGTAAATGCCGGAGTTGGAGTAAACAAATCAGTTGGAGACTAAGCTTGAACATGCTGGTGCAATCCAAACCAGTTCCAAGGAGATGAGTAGTTTTTCTCACTAATAATCTCACAGTTGTTCATAACAATTTCATCCAATGGAGAAGGACCGAAAGTTACTTTGTTGAAGAAGTTCTATATTCTAATCACTTTGATTTTGAACATAACTCTATTTTCTTTCATTATATATTACTATTGTTTTGTGTGAATGCTATCTCCCTGGCATTTGCTTTAAAGTGAAACTGACGGTTAATGGCTTGGATCTCCATCCTGTTTTGATCCAAGAACTCATTATGCCCTACATATTATTCAACTTTTAGGATGATGTAAGTGTGAACTGACGGTTAAATGGCTTAGATCTCCATCCTGTTTTGATCCAAGAACTCATTAGGCCCTACATATTATTCAACTTTTAGGATGATGTAAGTGTGAACTTGTTTCTGGGTAGGAGACTTATGTGTCTTGATCCAAGACCCCATTAAGTATTATTCAACTTTTAGGGCGATGTAAGTGTGAACTTGTTTCTGGGTAGGTGACTTATGTGTTAACAGAATGTGTGTGTAGAAGATGTGCGAAAGTCATAAATATTAATTAGCTCTGGTGTATCTGTAAATTTGATTGATTAAAATAGTTAGTCTCAATAGAGATGGGCGTGTTTTTTAGTCTGAGAAAACTGGGGTGCTAAATTCTAACTCTTTACTCTTTGCAAAGACTCTTTTGGCTGAGGCATTAAATACTGCATCAAATCCCTCCTGTTACGAGCAATAGGTTGTAAAAGGAAACAAAGATAGACCCTTGGCTAGAAAAGGTGAAAGTGTCTCTGTGTTGTGTAAAAGATTAAGTTTCATTAGAAGTGCTATGCTATTTTAAAATGTCTAACTTTTATTTGTTGCAAAGACAGGCAATTGGCAATTGCAGATGTTTTATATCATTAACGAATAAATATTCGGTATAATGCTTTATTACAACCTCACTCCATAGTACATTGCGACAGAGTGTGTGTATGAATGTGTGTGTGTGTGTGTGTGTGTGTGTGTGTGTGTGTGTGTGTGTGTGTGTGTGTGTGTGTGTGCAATATTTCATTAAAAATTAATAACATCGATCATTTTCATTTTAAAGATATTTGTTAAAATTATTTTATCTAAAAGCAGAATTTAGACTAAACGAAGCCTGGAGCTAAGGCGTCATTATATATATGAGTGTGTGTGTGTGTGTGTGTGTGTGTGTTGTGTGTGTGTGTGTGTGTGTGTGCGCGCGTGTAGCTTACTTTTATTTCATAATAAAATGTTCATCCGCATGTGAATAATTGCTTTTCATACAGAAATCGCATTTAGATTAGCATATTAAATAGTATTGAAAACATTAACAGTTCATTATCTGAACACGTACTCACCACCTGGAATCGTTATTTGAAGCGTGTATATATCCTCACAGGAAATGTTTTTATGAAGATTAAGTACCAAAGTACTCAATTTATTTTCAGGCCCCTCGTTTTCAAATTTGCATTTATCCGTACTGCTGGCGTTACATTCAGTGACACATTTCTTCTTTTCCCAAAATTTTTTTATCGTGTAAACACCATCACAGTCTGTAATGCAAAGACATTTCTTGAAAGTGTCATCATTTGAGCAGATCATAAAACTGTTCACATGAATAAAAGTAAGAGAAAGTAAAGGTTCAGAAGGGATCTCATCTGTGTTGGCTATTTCACCTCAACGGAATAATAAAATGTAGCACACGACCCGTATTGCATCTTTCAACATAAGTCGAGTTATTTTCATCTATCTGGAATTATAAAATCCCATGCATGCAAAAAAAGACCTGTTATATCTTTCAGCATAATACAAGTTGTGATACAGTCTACACTAAATTTATTAATGTTAAATTGTCTTTTGGTTTCTGAACAAAAGACTTAGTACTCATGTAACGTCAAGTAGTGTCTTTACACCTTGTTAATCACCTGGTCAACATGTCGGAATGCAATGTGACCTTCTTAATTTAGAATTTATGGATACACAGATGATAGTCTTGACCCATTCTTACAGTGTATATATGGATACACAGATGATAGCCTTGACCCGTTCTTACAGTGTATCTTGAAGTGTATATACAATGTAAACTTGGACACTGACCACAAGTGCTTCTTATTTACTTCATATTATTGACCAAATTATGCAATAAAATGTAGCTAGAAAACCACAAATAAATAGACATTTCTAGTAATTCTCTCTGAAGTTTATTAATAAAGCCAAATGTAGGTATTCCGGCCGTCATCAATCAGAGAATGTGAATAAATGCATCATGCTGTTTATGCCTAGGAGTAAATCTATCGCATCGTGCGCTAAAATGAAATATAAATTACATTTTCTCCAGATATTATTATCTAGTTGTGAGAGAGCATTTCTTTTGCTAATTGCAACCCAGGCCTGCACTGTTATTGCAGCACTCTGTCTCATTCTAGACCTAGCTGTCAGTCATTCTAGATATAGCTTCAGTCATTCTAGACCTAGCTTCAGTCATTCATCCTAGACCTACTGTCAGTGACTCATCCTAGACCTAGCTGTCAGTCTTTCATTCTAGACCTAGCTGTCAGCCAGTCTATATCTAGTTGTCAGTCAGTCTAGCCTAGCTGTCAGTCATTCATCCTAGACCTAGCTGCCAGTCATTCATCTTCAGTCATTACAAAATATCCTATATTTGACTATGATGGACTTAGAAGTTACTTCATCAGAGGGAGATATAACGCAGAATCATCATTCTCAGTTATACTTGGAAAGTGTAAATGTATTATTCACTCTCCTCGCCTTGTGCTCATTTCAGAATGCTATTGTTATAATTGTAGTGATAACATTATTTACATAGACTTTGCTTGTCTACTGTGTCTGTGTAACATTATTTACATAGACTTTGCTTGTCTACTGTGTCTGTGTAACATTATTTACATAGACTTTGCATGTCTATTGTGTCTGTGTAACATTATTTACATAGACTTTGCATGTCTATTGTGTCTGTGTAATATTATTTACATAGAATGTTCATGTCTGTTGTGTCTGTGTAACATTATTTACATAGAATTTGCATGTCTATTGTGTCTATGTAACATTATTTACATAGACTTTGCATGTCTATTGTGTCTGTGTAACATTATTTACATAGACTTTGCATGTCTATAGTGCCAGTCTAACATTATTTTTGCCTTCGTTATTATATCATTAAGCAGACATGGGTCTCATTTTACCCTTCTGGTACATATCAAATGTCACATGTTCATTAATCTGACTTTTGTGTTTATTTTGCCAATTTTTTTTTACATCTCCCTAGGCGTGACTTCGTGCGACTGTAGGCGAGCTATCCATCTGACCAGTCACGTCGCTTTGTTATTGTGTCGTTAGCTGCATGTGCGAGTGGTGTGGATGTAGCCCACGAAACCAACATCTACAGTTACCTTTACAGACATGCGTTACACATGTGCTACACATAGCTTAATGTGATAAATTCTAATTTACGGCGGGCTCTGTTTCCAATGTTGGTCGATAAAAGCAGAACAGGTGTTGAAACACACTTACATCTATAAACATCCCTTAGCACAGAAATAAAATTGTTAAAAGATTTGTTTTACACAAGCAGCAAAAACAGGTTCAGAAGAAACAAGACACGCCCAACTTTTCTACTGATTCGTGCTTCTAGCTGTCGTTAATAGCAAAAATCCACTTGAGTGTTTCTTATCAACATACGTTAGCAAAACAACAAGACGATGATATAAGACGGCATGGCTTGTGGTTTTTTTAAAATTTGTTTTCTGTTGAGTTTTTGAAATGGATAAAATAGGATTTACATTTTAGTTTGCTTAAATTAAGAAATTTGAGAAGCTTTTGCATTTCTTCGGTGTTCGGAGAGGTGCGTTTTGAGAAATATTCGCAATGCTGGAATTTTTTCGGGGGAAGGAGGGCAGGGGGCAGGATATGATAAGCACCACATAGAGATAATATTGCTTGAACTAAAGAAAACTGGAATATTATTTTACAGATATATTTTCTTATTTTCGTCATGATTCTTCATCTGATTCAATTTACTTATTTTAAGATACAAATTTTTTGCCTACATGACTAGAAACTATTTCTTTGAAAATAAAAAGGCAAAGTAAAATAACAGATCTTGAATTAATTGACAATTTACATAAAGTTACTTTATATCATTGCTATTTGAACAGATGGCATTTTCGTTGAAGCAATAAAGAAATTAAAATATATATTAATTTTTTTTTTAATTCTATAACTTCCATTTGTTTGAGTAAACATCTTGACGGTCATCATTCTTGTTGTCATCAAACATCCTTAATTCTATCAGAGGTGCTGAAGTGGAAAGTCGAAATTACTGAAGTGGAAACAGAACTAAACATCTCTTGTGTAGATGAGGGTGTAACTGCTACATTGTTGTAAAACCCATTCCAAATTTAGGAACGTAACTGCTACAGTATTGTAAAAAAAATCAATCCAAATTTAGAGAAAGGGACATAACTACTAGAGTGTTGCAAAACCCAGAAAACCCAGTTAAATTTAGAGAAAAGGATGTAA
This sequence comes from Sinotaia quadrata, assembly GCA_028829895.1. Taxonomy (NCBI): domain Eukaryota; kingdom Metazoa; phylum Mollusca; class Gastropoda; order Architaenioglossa; family Viviparidae; genus Sinotaia; species Sinotaia quadrata. Next base: position 136,121,566 of record CM054179.1, read on the forward strand.
CTGCTACATTGTTGTAAAACCCATTCTAAGTCTAGAGAAAGGGGAATAACTTTTAAAAGTGTTGTAAAAACCAATCCATACTTAAAGAAAGGGAGGTGATAACGATGGAACAAAGTGGTCTTTGATCATTTTCTCTCATGCTTGACGCCAGATGACACGCTTGCCGATTTAACGTTCTAATGGCATTTCCTACACGAACACCAAACAGTGCTGACGCTAAACGCCTTTCGATTCATTCTTAACAGAATTTGCGTAGCTAGATGTCAAATATTAATTTGTCGCAAACACATCGTACGCGAGATAAAACAGCTAAATTACATTACTAAATACTATAACTGCCAAAGGAGGCATAATACGTCAATGCATAAGAAAAATACGGCTTTTGCTCAACAAGAATCCTTCAACATTTTTAGTAAAATTATTTTTTACATTTACGATAAGAAAAACTAAAATGTTCTTTTGAACAATTAAACATCGTAACTGTTCTTTGGTGTATGTGTATGTATGTTACTTTTCTTCCCTCCTTTCTTGTAACACGAAGAATTTGCCTATACAAACGGGTGCAGAAGGGTGTGCTTCAAAGCAATAGGACGGCCAAGTAGACCCTAGTGCTCTGCAGTACCATACGGCGCGACATGTAAACGAGCCCACTATTGTCGTCATCATCATCATCATCATCATCATTCACTCTTCGATCAGATACTTTAAGCGAGAAAAGACTTGCCGCTCATTGCGTCTGAAGCGAGAAACAGGAGATAAACAGATATGATCCAACTCGGCGCAGTATTGCCTCCCTCCACGCCAATCACCAAACGACAACAAGAACAACACAGAAAATAGACATTCTGTTGTCTTCGTGAGGGACTCAGAGAGGAATGATTATGAAGAGCAGAGAGGTGAACAATCAGAGCAGGCGTTTGACGCCTAGTTTGTGAACAATAATACTCCAATATGTTTATGAACAACAAGACTCTCCACGATATTTATGAACAAGACTCCTCACTATTTTTTATGAGCAACAAGACTCTCCACGATTTTTATGAACAACAAGACTCTCCACGATATTTATGAACAAGACTCCTCACGATTTTTATGAGCAACAAGACTCTCCACGATTTTTATGAACAACAAGACTCTCCACGATTTTTATGAACAACAAGACTCTCCACGATTTTTATGAACAAGACTCTCCACGATTTTTATGAACAACAAGACTCTTCACGATTTTTATGAACAACAAGACTCTCCACGATTTTTATGAACAAGACTCTCTCTCTTTTTATGAACAACAAGACATCTTCACGATTTTTATGAACAACTCTTCACGATTATTTATTAACACTCTACGATTGCTTATGAACAACAATACCCCATGAATTTTATGAACAGTAACACTTCACGACGATTTATTAACAGTAACACTCCACGTTGTTTGGGGACGTCAAAACTTCAATCTTATTTATAAACAACACCCACGATTGTTTATGAACAACAAAAACTCCAGCTATTGTTTGTAAACAACAACACTCACGATTGTTTATGAACAAAAACACTCCACAATTGATTCTGAACAACGAAACTCGAATAAAAATTGCGACGTGTCAAACTTCATGGAAAAAGTTCAAGAATTCAAAAAATCCCAAAGAGACCTCACAGAACAAAGAGGCTCTAGCCTCAGTGTCAAAATCATAGAAAAGATTCCTGCCACTTATTCGATTATTTTTTTAATATTTTGTAACAACAGAAGCGTGAGATGTAGCAAGGCTACTGTAAGTTGAGTTCTGGAAACCCACTTAAGCCATGCACTATTCATAATCTGTAATTCAGTTAACTAGCCGATCATAAATGTAACGCGAGAAACTGTTTAAATAAAACACCTCCTGTAAACACGAATTAATGAAAAAATTTTAATTCTGCATGTTGCTATAGTCCTACGCATTATTTTTATCACAACAAACGAATCGAGATAGACATACTTACATTTTGTAAAACATTTTCCACGTGTTATTTAAAATTTAACAACCTTCATCAATATAAAATTTACACATATTGCATGTAACTAACTGTCATACTGACCGCCATAGGTAAATTACGAAAAGGTATTTTACATTTTAACTTAAATCATTCTAATCAGACACAGCATTCTGTATCGTTCGACATAGTTCTTTAATGATAACAGCGTACCATCCAATCAAATTTACCTCAACAGGTATGATTACTTACCAGCTGCCACTATGAGCTGAATAACAAGCCACATGTACATCATATTCTACGCTCAGCTCTCAACAACCACTTCTGCAAAACGAATGTAGTGTTATTATCAAGCAGTTAGTTATCAAATCTCTCTACGTCAATGGGTTCTCGACTTCCAATTGTTCGCCGAGCAGGTGGGACGTAACTGGTGCAGTCAGGCTGTTCCTGTCTGTAGCGTGTACCACAGTGGGCAAGAATTAAGTCGGTATGTTTCTTTCTTCAGCGTGTAGTACAGTAGGGCACTAATGCACGCATCTGGTGCAAAAATGACATTACATCTAGTCAAATCTGATACCAAAGACAATACTGGATAAATATACAAGAACAGATTTGCACATTACTTGACAGCATACTGGCCTTGACTGGTGGGACTAAGATAATCCCCATACTGGGGACATTGTTCCCGATAATGTCAACACCAATTGAGACAGGCCTGATAACATACCTTCCTCATAGATCACCACACTAGAGTAGTCAACAGTGGTAGAGTAGTTTCTAAAATGGATAAGCCTCTTTCTATAATATTTCAGTGGAACCTTTGCTCTCTAACAACAGATAAAGGTAAATTAGAAAGAAAATCACATTAAAAATAATTTACTTCTTTGCTTGTAATACAGGAATTAGGTCAGCTAAAGGAACCCATAAAACTAAATGGCTACCATTACCCTTCCATTAAAACAATTAGAGCAAATAAAAGAGGAGGTGGTGATGCCATTTATTCGAAACAAGGGAAGATAATAGAGGCAATGGTACTAAATATCCCCAGTACGTCACTAGGATTACTTTCAGCACAAGTTAACATTACTAACAACACCAACTAGCCACTGATACTTATCAGACGTAATGTTTACATTCGCCAGTCAGCCTGCTACGATCTACATGACGTCACTCAGGACATGTTCAAAACATTAGAGTACCATTATCTGTGGTGACTTTAATGCCCCCCTCCTCCAACTCACTTTGAAATGACAATAATAATAATAATAATTCAGACATTAATCAAAGAATGGGGGAAGCACAGTGAAATGGTGGATATTTATGATTGGAATCACCATGGCAATGAAAAATATATCTGATTATAGTAAATGTCCCAGCCAGTGAATTACTCTTGACTGTAGCTGTACTCCAAAATCATAATGGAGAAAGACCAGGCATTATCTATCTGATTCTAAATAAAATTTAGAAAATAAATAAAATGATAATATCGAGATTAAAATAATAAGGATAATTCCACATATAAATATGCCAGACAATGAAAATGCTGACAAATTAGAACTAAATGGGATTATTCTAGACTACGAATATAAACACATCTCACAAAACTCACAGGGAAAATTTGCACCGCTTAGAAATTGAATAGAAAACATTTCGCAAAATCAATATTCAGAACTAATAAAAGGCAGTCACCATTTGTAGATCGATCGGTAAAACAGCCCCCCCCCCCCCCCCGCCTACTTGTTTCAACGGAACTAGACAGGATCAAACCTGAATATTCAAACTACGACTTGGTAGCAAATTTGCATAATACCAACAAATAGCCTGAAACTGTGAGGATATCCTAAGAATGGAATACGTTATTGAAAAATGTACATCAGTTGGATCAAAAAGGAAAAAATAACTGACTTTATACACGGAAACAACTTTCCGTCAACTATATCAGGAGTACTTAACCCACCCACCCATCCCCCATACAGCACTGGCATGAGTGTCTGATTAAGCTCAATAAACAGAAAATTGCACTATAGACTATAATACAAATCATTATAATACAAAGGGAGGGAATCCGATTAAACTGTTGTTGGCTGCATGCGCATCATTCTGCTTTGACCTAAGATAATTGAGATTTTTACTGATTCCACTTATTATATTTTAATTACTTTAATTATTATTTGTTATTAATAAAAGCACTATAAATTCTAAATATAATAAAATAGAGTAACTATATGTGAAACAAATAGAGAGAAATGTATTATACAACAAAATGTCAACAGTATCAGTGATAGTAATCGCGATAGCATGGTAATAATAATAATAGTAATTAGGAAATAAATAAATATTGATAATAAAGAGAACTAATTAAAAGAAAGTAATATAGCATTTTCACTTCATCCAAACTTGAAATTTAAAATAAATAAATCCATAAATTAAAAATCGAATAAGCCCATTACCAGGTGTAAAGTAGAGCTATCCCTTAATTCTGTCTTCTCGCTCCCCCCCCCCTCCCCAATCTCACAGCATCCAACCCGACTCCAATCTGGCGCGAAATCGGAGTAAACCGGAACCTGTGTCCCCCATTTAATTTAAAGATGATGTTACATCAGTGTGGCCTTGATTGCAACGTATAATAAAGTAGTCTCTCTTTCCAACATGTAGTGATCAGTCATGCTTTCAGTAATTAATCATACTGAAGTATCCTCCATACCCGGATTACTAAGTTGGGGAGATATTCAATAGTTTCAGCAAGCGGGTGTCAAATAATGCAAAAAGGTTTCAAAATAGTGATATCTCATAATAGTGTGTCAACTGAACAAAATTTCAAGTTGAATCGATTCCTTCTGAAAAAACTGTAATGAAGAAGATTGTTGTTGCTGTGATGATGATGATAATGATGATGATGATGATGATGATGACGGTAGCGGTGGAGGTGGTGGTGGTGATGATTTAGACTCATGCTTCATATACCACCAAGTACAATGTACAGTCGTTAATCCTTCGGGCCTTATACACATTCTAATTTCTCGCATCATTGATTAACTTATTTCCATTGGTAACCATTTTCTTCTGGATGACAATTCACTTCACAAATGTCCAAGGTTTTAATTTTAATTGTGAAATTTTAATTGACAGTCATGTGCAGTTTGTATTTCAATCCTGTGCTATAGAACAAAATGGTTTTAAGTAATCAATAATACAATTTCCAAGTCTTTGTCTCATGTTTATATTACATTCTCTCTCGCACAGAAAGCTGCAAACTTGAACAATCAGTTTTAATGAAATGACGTGTGTGTGTGTGTGTGTGTGTGTGTAGGGGTGGTGGTGGTGAGAGCTATCAGTGAAATACAATAGCAGGTATATTATTGAAATGGCATTACAGGCATGTTAATAACTTTTAACATAAATTTTATTATAAATTTAATTAATTTTGGGCTAGCTGGCCTTTTAATAACAAGTGGGTTTTTATGAATTGAAGGTAGCAGGCCTATTAATGTTTTGGTATAATAGGCGTTATTATAAACTGACGTTGGAGAGCCAGTTGATGGTTTGGTATAATAGGCTTTTTAATAACTAACCTTAGCAGGCCTAGTAATGGTTTTTTGTAAGGCAGGCGTTAAATCTTGTCATAAAATTAATTCCAGGTTGAAAGAGTGAACTTGGCAACAAATGCACGCACACACACACACACACACACACACACACACACACACACACACACACACACACACACACACACACAAATCGGGTTTTTCCGTTAAGTATTCTTATTAAAGCAGTCACTTTCTATTAAAGCAATCGTCCTCACAGATGGACTGAAGAAAAGAAAAATAAAAAGGTAAACTGAAGGATGTTATACCATTGATCATAATATATTATTCCTTTTTCATTTTTTTACAATCGTACAGAAACCTTAGCAGACGTAAATAGTATGCTGCCTGTATTGCCTACAAAAGAGTTCTTTTCATTTGAAAACTGATCTGAGCTTTGGAAATTATTATAAATCGGTCAAATACTAATGACCTGGAATGTTGATAGCTATCCATACTTCAGTCCAGTCGACTTCGAGACTTGATACTTGCTCGCCCAACTAGCACAACAGAAGGCATAAAAGCCCAATCGGTCGGTTTTTACCCCTGTAGATTAATGACTGAAAATCACGTTAGTAGAAAATGGAGAATTAAAATGTCGATAGACTTATAAGGGATTTGTTGTTTGCTGCTTGACGATGATAATGTGACGTCATAGATAACTCCGACAGTAGAGTACAAACAAATAAATGCACTGGAAAACTAGTCACGGTTTCATTTTGTGTGTTGTCCTATGTTTAAGTAATTTGTATATTAAGATCTTGAGTATCTTATGTATAATTATTGTAGAGCACTGACAGTTTTATAAGATTTAAGCAATTTTGCCAGATACTTTTAGTAGTGGAGGTAATATTTTAGTAGTAATAATTGTTATTGTTGTTGTTGTAGCAGTAGTAGTTGGTTCACAGAAGTCATACGCAACAATAAAAGTAGCTTTCAGTTTCATGTCGAGTCACACACAACAAAGGGATTTCTTGTTTTAAATTCAGTTCCGCGAACTCGTACAAATCCGATCGATTTTTTCTTCTAGTTTTTTTTTATTTATTTATTTTTTTTTAGTACTTGATTTCTCTCTTTCACCACATCGTAAACAAGAAACAGCATTTGAAACGTTGGCTTCTGAGCAGAACTAGACTTACTCAGCCACTTGTTGAGCAATACTGACATAACAAGACATACTGAGTAACAGTGACAATACAAGACATATACAGAGTACCAATGGCATAATACAAGCCACATATTGAGAAATACCGACACAGTACAAGCAACTAATGAGTAACACTAGCACACTACAAGAAACTAATGAGTAACACTAGCACACTACAAGAAACTAATGAGTAACACTAGCACACTACAAGAAACTAATGAGTAACACTAGCACACTACAAGAAACTAATGAGTAACACTGGCACACTACAAGAAACTAATGAGTAACACTAGCACACTACAAGAACCTACTGAGTAATGCTAACGAGTTACAAGACACAAACTGAATAATACTGACGTAGTACAGTACAACACACCTACTGTGCAATACCGACACTCTACAAGACGCGTACTGCATCACACATTCCAAGAAACTTACTGAGTAAAATTGACACATTACAACACCCCACTAAATATTTCTGAGATGCCACCTGAGTAATATCGACTTAGCAAAGACATACTGAGTAATACTGGCATCGTTTAAGACACCTGTTGAATAAAACTAACACTGTAAAAGACACTGACGAGTATAAATGTGAACATACATAATTTCTGCTGTGTATTACAGAAAGTATACAACACGTGCTGAGTAATAAGAAGAGAGTACTATATCCTACTGACACAGTATAATACGCCTACTGAGTAATACCACACCATACAATATTGAGTAAATCCGACACACAATACTGAGTAATACCGACACTATTGAATAACACCCACAGTGCAAGACTATTAAATAATACTGAAAGAGTGCAAGACACTTATGAGTAGTGCCGACACAGTATTGGAGCATGGGGCAAGATGCCCAATTGGGGAAAGAAGCCCATACCATTTATTTCGCGAGCAGAAGCAAATGTTATCTTACTTTTATATATATTCGCACGCCCTTCACTTCCGGTTACTCGTATCAATCAAACTTGCCTCGCAGATCAACGGTGAGTTTTACAGTTTGTTTTTCTAGTTTTATCGACTTTCTTACTATTTCCTTGACGCATTAAGATTGTGATTTACAATTGAATACTCCAGACTCTGTAAATATATTTATGTTTCTGAGATAGTCATTTATTGGACTGCTAAACAATATCATCATGACTCAAGTAAGCTGCAACACTTAGGCAGCCATTGCAAACAACTCACGCTATATGCTGCTGGGGTAAAACGCTCTTGGGTAAAACGCCCATATTTGCCACTAATTGACGGTGTGACCTCTTCATATTCACTCTCACAACGCTTGTTGCTGTTTATAAAAAAACCGATCCAATTTTTAAAATCCATACGAGAAAAAATACTTCAAAAACTTTGCTTTACTTAATGATTTAATTTTAATGATCATTAATCAGAACAAAATTCAGTTGACACAATCTCAGATCTAATTCAACACTAAAACCGTGCGAGACTGACCCTTATTTCTATACGAACACATTGTACTTGTACCAGAAAATTGGAGATGTACTGCGGAACGGGAGGCGGAAATAGCTAGCGCCACCTAGGTGCTGAACTGCTCTGCCACAGATATAGCACTACAAATAAACTTTTTGGTCCCAAAATGTTTTAAATAGATTATAAAATATAAACATCAGCGAATTGAAATAAAATTATTAAAAAAAAATAATAATTCGCGGCGCAAACTTTCGGAACCACGGAACTAAAGAAACTAATTGTTTTCGGTGTGGCAAGACAATGTGGAGCTTGACGTCATTATCCAGTTTTCCTGGGGGTAGCTTTTGCATTACCACAGCTTAAACATGCAGACGACTCACACCAGCAGTCGACCTATACAGGCAGACGACTTACACTGGCAGTCGATCTAAACATGCACATATCAGATTGCTGACAATAGCAAGCCATTCCTGCCCTGAACCTGTCCTTTCCTCAAAATCAGTCACTTCTTCTTCTTAATGTAAGGGGGCGCTTTCGGCTTCCGCCGCTTTCGCGCGAAAAAATCAGTCACAAAATCTACACTTCGATATAAACAGTGCTATAAAGCTGCTGGCGAAAATCAAGTTCGTTCAAGTTCTTTCTTACTTCTTTTTGCACAGTGTGACGGATAAACTTCAAAGGGTGATTTTACGTAACCAACTGATCCTAGACAAAGATAAAACTGTATAAACTGACCACGACCCTTAAGTATTCATTTTCCCGTCGGCATAGTAGCACTATTTTTTCTTTTTAACCTGTTGTTACTAACTCTTAGTCACAGTTATGAGCTCTAGCATTTGAAAGCGTCGACAGAAAAGAAAGAGATTGAAAAGACCGAAATATGTTAATTACATCGCGGTGGCTTATTCAAGTTAGACATTTTTTCTACCTGTGATACCAGCTAAAATGATTGTTTGTCACTTCAGAATTCTTTACACTACCGAGGGTCACCAGTCTCTGAAGTACGCCAGATATTGTGCAAAATTAATATCAATAACCTGTAATCCTAACTTTTAAAATTGCGACAGTCAACGAAACTAAAAGAGAGAGAAAGAGAGAGATGGACAGACAGTCTGAGAGAAAAGAAAATTGGAGAAAATCTGTAGGCCTTTATATATTGCAGAAGAAAGACATTATTTGAATTCTAGTATAAAGCTTAAAAATATAAAATCCTTACTAAGAACATGCACATCCATCGATCTGTCTATCTATCTGATTTTCTGTCTGTTTGTCTATCTATCTATCTATCTATCTATCTATCTATCTATCTATCTATCTATCTATCAATCAATCTATCGTTGTGTTTTCTAGGAAATGCTGACAACAAATACACTTGGTAGCATTATTGACTAATTAGATTGTCAATGGACATAATGACTTATTTGAATTTCTTTCTATTTATGGACTGAAATATCAGTGATTAACACAAATGGCTGCTCCTCTATCAAAGTGCCAGGATGAAGAGTGTGCCAGATGAAGGCGAGGGGTTGCGTAATTCATAGAAATTTAGTGCAAGATGTGGAACTGTCATTGATCGCTCTGAAAGTACATTCGTTTATACGGACTTTGACTTCCACAGAGACTGCCTACTGTGCTTCCGAACAGCTAACTGGTGAGTACAAAGCAAACGTAAAATGTGACCAACAACAAAATCAGGGAACAAATGCTATGTTTTCCAGTTTATTCATCTCTAACTCAATTCTTCCTTTTTTACATTCAAATCTCAACTAGCAGTTTCTGCAAGAATATTTATTAGCCTCATAAATACCTACAGCATAATAAATACAACATAATATTTTATGAACATGTTCACTAGGAACAATGTCATGTGTGTAACATACAAGTATTATAATTCACAAATGTAGAAGTAATAGCCTACTCACATAATACATCTCTATATGAAACGTAAGTATAGTATATCAATAGGAAAATGCACAAAATATTTCTAAGTCTATTCTTTCTCAATCAATCTGTTAACTCAACATTAAACTAACTGCCACCTTTCATGACCAGATTTCTGCCACACCAAATTCAAAGTGATTAAAAAATAAAATTATTTCAACAAGTAAACTTTGATCTCAGCCCTTAGCAGGTCTCATTCTTTGTAAATCTTAACCATTCGATAATAAAAACTACTCATCCACATAAGACCGGTTTAGATTAAATCAGCAAGTTCTAGCACATTCTCCACCTGAGTTGTTTACTCCAAAAAATTTCATCATAAGCAGTGCCTAAGGTCGGGTCACATTAACATTGGTAACAAAGATATAATTATTAAGTATAGAATATAGATAGGCAAATTTACTCCGTCACTCTTGGTTATATATATTCAAAAGTAAAAGTGGGTCGCCATGGTAGTGGGGATTTGTGTAATAATTAAAATCGGAAGAAGATGGAGATAAAAAGAACCTTTGAAACATGGATTGTGTAACACGGTTTATTGGGAATATGTCAGGTCAGTGTTGACTGGAAGTACCCAGCACTTGCATATCCGCCAAATGAGAGAGATGGTTAACATTGGGTAGAATAGGTGAACTATTCTACCGATCACAGATCCACAGTCAAATGTGCTTTATATTATAGGTAAAATATAGTAGGCCTATAAACAGTCAAATGTGCTTTATATTATAGGTAAAATATAGTAGGCCTATAAACAGTCAAATGTGCTTTATATTATAGGTAAAATATAGTATAATCGTCAAATGTGCTTTATATTATAGGTAAAATATAGTATAATCGTCGAAGCTTGAGACACTTCTCCTGTCGAAAGTACCTGTCGTAGATAGAAGGCAGACAAACCTCCAGACGACAGGCAGGCAGGCAGGCAGGCAGGCAGGCAGGCAGATAGATAGATAGATAGATAGGTAGGTAGATAGATAGATAGATAGATAGATAGATAGATAGATAGATAGATAGATAGATAGATAGATAGATAGATAGATAGATAGATAGATAGATAGATAGATAGATAGATAGATAGATAGATAGATAGATAGATAGATAGATAGATAGATAGATAAGTAGTGTGCTGGCATATGTATGATAAAAGAATATGCATCTAGCACGTTTTCACGGTTTTTCATTCGAAGCGATAGTCGCCATCAACTAGCACATTACTTCCAGTTAACCATACTAAAGAAAAATGTAGAAATACATCACGTGTTATTACTGCTTCTCGAATGATGCAGAGTCAAGGCAGTCATGGCGAGCCTATGGAACACCGCGGTGTTTTTTCAAGTTGTGGCTGTTATGTCTAGTAAGTAGCTGTACTGTTATTGTTAGTAAGTAGTTGTACTGTTATGTCTAGTAAGTAGTTGTACTGTTATGTCTAGTAAGTAGTTGTACTGTTATGGCTAGTAAGTAGTTGTACTGTTATGGCTAATAAGTAGTTGTACTGTTATGGCTAGTAAGTAGTTGTGGCTGTTATGTCTAGTAAGTAGTTATACTGTTTTACTTTTGGTTGTAGCTCGTATCTATGTGGTAATATTATTGTTGTTGCAGTAAACCGTTTGATGATTTATATTATTGTGACTTGTTAATTCAACCCAAACAAAAACAAAACATGAATACTATTAAAGCTATTAAAGATTAGTAGTAGCATTAATATTAAATCACATTGTACTGTCTTATTTATAAATTAAAATATTTTCTATTAACAAAAATAAAACTAAACAGATGCGTTCTTCTTATGTTAAAATTATAAAAAGTGTGCATTTTGTTACTAAGGATTTTGTACTTTTATACGTTATAGATTTCAAATAATTAACTTTCGTCTGCAAGATATATATATATCAAACTTAGGTAGACCACATATTTGTCTGCCTAATGCTGTGTGTCGACATAAGGCTGGTTTTTAAGCATTTTTGGTCCACTTAGGTCTGTACGTAGGGTTATGTATACATATGCCAGCAGATTTCTCCAATTTTATTTTCTGTCTGTATCTGTTTTAGTTTCGTTTAACTGTTGCAGTTTGTAAAGTTAGGACTACAAATTAATGATGTGATATTATAATATTCATACATTAACTTAATAAGTCCCTAATTCACAACTTAGCATGACGCATCAGATCAAATATATTTTATATACAATAATTAAAGTAATAAGTTTACCACGTTATATGTTCACTAACACTAAATATTTTAATAAATATCTGAAATGGGTGGTTATATGTAATTGCCATTATTCGTTCACTTAAAACCTCGTCGCATTTTAAAAATGAACTCTGTTTAGAAATATGGGATTTTTCAGACAGAATATTTTTAATTAGGTGTAATTATTTTCTTCTATAATCACTTCTAACTCAATCTAAGCCCGGTTTGTTTTTTTATTTTCTTTTTTCAGATCTGACCCGTTACTAGTTTTTCCTTAATCGTTCCATTTTTTTATAATTCCAAACTTATTTAGAATTCTAATATCTCTCCTGAGAATGCAAGTCGATATTCAAGTATCATGCATGCAATTTATCTGAATTAATCCATTTATTTTCTTGTTTTATAAGTAGTTTAAATACATAATTTTTTCTGTTATATAACTAGTTCAATGAATAGTTTCTTGTTTTATAATACTAGTTCAATAAATAGATTTTTTTATATAACTGGTTCAATAAATAGTTTCTTGTTTTATATAACTAGTTCAAAAAATAGTTTCTTGTTTTATAATACTAGTTCAATAAATAGATTCTTTTTTTATACTGGTTCAATAAATAGTTTCTTGTTTTATATAACTAGTTCAAAAAATAGTTTCTTGTATATATAATTGGTTCAATAAATAGTTTTTTTGTATATATATATAACTAGGTAATTTTATAGTTTCTTGTCTTATGTAATTGGTTCAATAAATAGTTTCTTGTTTTGTGTAACTGGTTCAATAAATAGTTTCTTGTTTTGTGTAATTGGTTCAATAAATAGTTTCTTGTTTTATATTACTAGTTCAATAAATAGTTAAAGCCACCTATTATATTAACGTGAAATCAGTCGCTTCTATTTATTTATAGAAAACGAATGTTGGTTATTGTTTGCAAGTTACATATTGCATTGAATTAATGATTTGCTGCTGCTACACATCTACTTCCAACTTTAACTGACACGTGACTCAAGAGACGTGGCTCTAATCAGTGTATTGTCTGTCATTGAAGAGGGGGTGGGCGCTATTGTAGGGAATAAACACACGTTATGAATGATAAAATCTTGAATAATATTTAATCATTCATAAATGATGATGTTCCAAGCAAATTGAACTTGTCTGATTGATTACTATAATCAAATATTCATTCTGCTGAGCACTGCAATGTTCGTTTACAATCGTTATCTATTCGTCCCCACTGTTTTTTGTATGGATGTGGTACTATTTCTGTCTTGATCAAACCATTGACTCGTATCATCGACTTGTTGATTTCTGACTAAAGTGGCTTTAATTAAATTCGTGAGATTTACTGGTTACTTTATAATTCTCTGTAGTAAAACATGCATGTTTGTTTATGCAATTTTAAGATATACTACAATTATCTTATAAATATTAGATTAAATAAAACTTATTTTCAGACACTGTGAAACAGTCTAGCTGCATTATATGTGTGTGTGTGGGTGTGCGTGTGTTTGTGTGTATGTGTGTCGATGTGGAGTTTCTTATTATCTAGACTGGTATTGAATATTACTTTGGGCTGTTAATTTATCTTCTCTTTTTGATAAAATAAAATTTCCGCGAATTTCGTATATATATGAAAAAAACGGAAGTCAGAATTCATATCTTTCTTCGGAAGAGGGATTACACTGTCCAAAAATAATGTCTGATTTTTGTTTTTTAATCCAGGTTTATATACCGCAGATACTTGTCAGCAACTTGTATGCCTTAAAATAAATCTCAACAACGACCATGAATGTCAACTGAACAATGGATTGATCAATATAAGTGGGCTATCGCCAGGTTCGAGTTGTACAGGGATAAATTTTGGTTCGTATTTTTCAAACAACTGGCATTACTTTATCTATATGTTCACAAACAGATAAATTTGATGGAATGAAAAAGCCATCCGTGTCGGCGTATCCATCAGTGTATCATTCATTTGCTAATGAAGACACGCATAAACACAAAAATAAACAGATATGTTTTCACTGAGTCGTCCTACTTGGCCATTAACACTACGCGTGCAACTTTAAACTTGGAGCAATGAGCTTTAAATATGAGTGTCATCACCACCTTCCTCTCTCTGGGTTGAAAGGGGAGATGATGCTTAGCCAGTGACTCACTGAGTCTCGTGTAGATGTTATGACGATCACTCACACGACAGAACGAACCAAGATGATCTTTTGGAATGAAGTTTTTTATTCTGTGTGAAGGGTATGAGTCGGTTGGTGTGTGAGTATAAGTTGGAAATGTGATATGTGTACGGACAGAACAACAAATAAACGAACCACGCTCAACTCACATCCACAAACCAAAGATAGAAAACTTTAGTTTTAAAATTCTGATAATGAATTTATTTCAACAATGGGAAATTCTTTATGCACGGTTGTTAATCAGCCATTCAAGTCCTTTCACTCTCACATTCATGGGATGGGGGACGAGAGCAATGAGTGATGAGATAAAATAAAACAAATAATAAAATAACAAATAATCACTTCATGTGGTAATCACACTGCACATATATTATACATGTATGTGTAAATAATGAAATGTCACTGAAGAATGTTGAATATTATAGGGTTCTCGAATGCATTATAATAAAATGTGATCAAAGAAATGTTTCAACAAATGATAATACATAATATAAATGTTCAAACAAATGTTCTCAAATAAAAGGAAAACGTCAAGAGTTTTCTCTACCTAAGTACTAATAATAAATAACCTACATACTAAACTCTAAATGCGCCCTGTTTATTAATAAGGTACTCATTATTACGTTGGTGATAAACATCATTGACGAGATGCATGTAGAAATAGAAGCACAACTCACAAATACAAAATACAAATTTATGAATCTCATAGATAAATCCAAAAACAGAGAATACATTGGTACTCAGATAATCCAAGTGAATGTACACAAAAGAGAAAACAAATTGCAGTAAATCCAGGCAGGAGATGCATAATAAATCCACAAAGAATTTCACATCAGAGTTCACAGCAACTTCACATTAAATCCAATAGAAGGATGACAATAAATCCACAAAGAAACATTGAATATTTACTTCCACTCCAGCCGCAGGGAGGGGAGAAAACACACAATATAGATTACGTCAGCTACTCTACTGCTTCATGTGATGCAAATATGGTGTTGGACTATCTCAGTTGATGAACCAAACGGTAGAAATGGTCTCACAGTATAACCACCATAAAATTGCTCTTCATGAAAAGTACCCTCACGTCAAACGTACCCTCACATCACACGTGTGTCCAACTTTGCGTCGTAACCTCTATGCAAAGTGACAATCCCTTCATAAGTGGAATAGATAGAATTTAGAGTTCTCCAGACCGAAAGTCGATAGACTGTATAACCTTGCACCACACAATATTCATAAATGCAGAGGAGAATAAATTCACAACTCTTCACATTTAAGAATTCTTTTGAAAGATTCTTAAAAAGCAATGGAGAAACCATATATGAAACAGATATATATGCCTTTTGATACACTCAATATCGTAGTGTGCTCTGGGTTCTGGAAGGTTGTAGAAAAGTCTGGATCCCCTACCCACAATACCCCTAAAAGCGTGTTACACACAAAAAAAGTCACTAACGCTGAATTCTCGTGATTCTTGGCGCACTCCAACCTACCCTGTCTTGACGCACCTAACACTATCCTATGACTTATTATTATCAATAAATATTAATGAATAAATGAATATTATATTACAAATGAATTATGTATGCACACGCAAACAAACACATTCATATGTATATATCGCATTCATGCATATAGTGCATGTAGTAAACAACATTTCAAAAAAACATGACCATAAAAACTTCACTTCACTTTGTGACTAGTATAAGGGAGATAATTATATAAAGAATTAATGTTGGATAGATTATCCCCTTTTTCATGACAATAAGTAAATGCGCATATAATTGCATACATACAATCTACTCAACACATATGCGTATGCATGTGTACGTATGTCTGTTCTGCATATTTGTTTTCATATGTCATAAGTGTTTTTTTGTTATTTCAGGAAATGAATTCGATACCCTTTACAATTGTAAACAATGCCAGCAAAATCGGCCATCAACGAATTACATAACCTTGCACATGAACTCATCGAACTGCAGCCTTCCTGAGAGTATGAAACTGCCTTTACAGAGTCCACAAATAGTACACAACAGTCCACATAGTACACAACACAGTCCACACAATACACAACAGTCCATACAATACACAACATGGTCCACAAAATACACAGTCCACAATAGTACACACAGTCCACAACACAGACCACACAGTACACAACAAAGCAACAAAGTATACAACACAGTCTACATAGCAGACAACATAGTCCACATGGTACACAACACAGCCCACACTGTACAGAATACAACACACACACTACACAACTCAGTCCACACAGTACACAACACAGTCCACAAAAGCACGACACAGTATACACAGTAGACAACACAGCCCACGAAATACACAACACAGTCCACATACGACAGAGCACAGTACACAACACATTCCACACAGTACAAAACACAGCCCACACAGTACACGATACAGCCCACACCGTACACAACACAGTCCACACAGGACAGAGTCCAGCAAATCTAAATACATTCAACTATCCAGACGGCTTGCTGCAATTCTGCCTACATATGCTGGACGTGACCTTAAGGATTATTATTTACACTCAGTATCTCTTAATATAATTAACAAAATTATTAAGATTTGATATATGCTTCCTTCTTTTCATTGCCTTTGTGTAAGGATTATTTGCACTCACTATCTCTTAACATTGCTTTGTGTATCGTAATATTGATATCTACGTATGTTATTATTACATTCTTGTACGATTTAACATGTATCATCGCGATTTTGTCGGCGCGCAATTGTTGTTCGCGCATTTGTCGGTGAACCAGACTGTTCACCTATGTTGAAAAACCAGTTAAGTGTTTATCCTCAAGGCCACTCACCATTGATAATCTGTTGCTTAAAAACATTCGTTAGACTAACAGAACAGTGCAGATATTATTGGCTTATATATATATATATATATTGTTGGCTTTATTGTATCTCAAAATCAATTTATTTCTTGTACTTTTTTATTATTAAATTTTGTTATCATATCCCACATCTTAATTCTTTGGAGTGGCCGTTAATGGGAATAAACTGGGGAAAGGTATATGGATGAATGATGCTAATTAATTAAGATGGAGAGATAGTGTTCCCAATTCCAGAAGGCAACGTCAGATAATTTGCTATTCTCTATATTGTTATGATTAATTGTCCCATAAAATAATGATAGGATTCAAAATAGTGAATGTAAGAGTAGATTTAGGCCATGGGGCTATTAGAAGCATTAAAAATCAAATTCATTTAATAGTTAGTTAATGCTGAGACAGGTTCATTAAAATAACCCCATACATGGCAATGTATCTCATTGATTTGCTGTAGTAATAATGATAAAATGAGAGAACTGAGTAACAAATTATGTTAGAACAATCAGATAATTTATTTTAAGGAGAGGCTGGATAATGTGAATGTCATGAAATGAGTTTTCATTTTTGTTTGAACAATTTAAATTGGAAGTAAACAATTAAATAAAGTATTCAGTGTGAATGTGTCCTTAGTCGGAAGTGCGAACTTCCGAGTATAGTAGAGATTGGTGGGGGTTGTTGGGCCTTTGTGTGGGCGTAAAAGGAAACATCTGGGTACAGGGCGGAAAGTCAAGGGAGCTGCGTAGGCAGGGTCAAGTTATCTAATTGTAAGAAAGATGCGTGGGTGTTTTGATGGTATAAATACCTTTCTGTGCCATTGACCATTACACAAAAAGCGCGAAAGCGGCGGAAGCCGGAAGCGCCCCCTACACTCCATCCATGACCATTACACATATGCCTACTAGACGAAGCTATGGGATAGGTCGTGTCCCCTATCGGCTTGGAGAAAGCTTGAAAAGAAGACCCTTGTTGAAGGTAAATAAGTGACTGGTGAATGTGAGGGGATTTTTTTAATTATAGATTTTATTGTATTGATGTAATATTGAAATAATAGAGATTGGTATGCTTAAATAAGATAAACATATCTAGTCTTGAAGAAAGGACTTAGGACTGGTTAACTGTATAATTTAAGGGACTCGGTGAGCAAGTAGACTTGATATGCAAGTACAAGTACAATTTCGTTTGAAGCTTGTGGTGGAGAGGACTGACGCGCGCAATCTGGGCGTGGCCAAAGCTTCAATGAACGAACGCTACAGTTAAGTTAAACGAACGAGGAATTGTGGCCCTTGTCTTCCAAGGTCTTCCAAAAGTCTTGTGGTTTTCCTAGATCTTCCTAGATCAAAGAAACAATGAATTTTGAACAGTTTACTAGAGATTATTTGGACAAATCCGATCAATGAAGAGAGACTGTAGCTGTCCTTAAGAAAAACACGTGTTGATAATTTTATGCCTTATAATTACTTCTTTTCTTAAATTAACGTTTTATTGTTTATTGTTTACACTTCTTATGTTCTTATTTAATGTTAATGTAGCCATTGATGTAATGTAAATCCGCGTCATAGTTGTAGTGTAGTGTCTCTTGTAAGGTAGCGTCATTGTTGTATATTGTTATTAATTTCTGCAGTTATTCTGCTGGGAGCTGAAGAGTCAATTAAATAGATCAGACCATCGCCCCATATTAAGTCTTGTTGTTTGTATCGGCATTCGTAGATAGGTTAGTGCGCCAGCTGAAATAGATTTGAACTAATCAGCATTAATACGAGTCACCCCAAGCAGCATACGACAGTGAAGTAGTTTGTACAGACAATAGCTGTGTCTGTCATCATCTTATCATCACTGTATGGTCATTGTAATGTCATCTTGTGATTTTATCATTGATGACTGGGGTTTCGTTCATTTGTTGTGGCCTTGTTTGGAGTTGAGTTGTGACCCAGTGACCCGAGATAGGCATGTTATTAGTAAGCTTCGAACCTACCATCTCTGACCGATGTCATTTCAACTCTGTATGTGTATATGTTGCTTATTTCGATCTGATTAAATGTTATATGTTGTGTAGTGTGTGCATGTAAAATTATATTGTTAAATACATTTTTATTTTTTTATTGTTCATCCAGTCTTCTTCGTTAAATATTCAGAGGAGTTCATCATGGTAGTGGGGGGGGGGGTGAGTAATAATTAGAAGTCGGATATAAAAAGAAATTTTGAAATGTGGATGGTCCACCGTGGTGATTTGGGGATTGTGCCATAGTATCTAGTTCCAATTCGACGATTAACGTTGGGAGAAATAAGTGTAGGTGGTGACTGTTCTAACGATTCCAGGTCCGCTTTGAGAAGTGCATTATATTAATTATAGGTGGAAAATAATATAATCCTCAGAATTTAAAAGGCGCTTCTCGTTCAAAAAATACCTGTCGCACATAGATAGATAGATAGATAGATAGATAGATAGATAGATAGATAGATAGATAGATTATTGGAAGTGAAAAATTACAATTTTATTTTTTTTGCAGACAGCTCGATACCACAGACCGGTAATCGGTTCCAAATCAACATGTCAATCAGTTGTCTAACGGTGATTTTGATACCCAAAAATAATTCCAACGACTTTGCTGGTTTTATACAGACCTTTGACATCCCACACGGTACGTGATGTTATACACAGACTAATTCAAAGTAATCAATACATACATAATCATGTAGGCCTGCAGGCACGCACAGAGAGAGAAGGGGAGACCGAAGCGGCATTTAAAATATATAAACAATCAAGCAAATTAAATAATCTTAAAATTTAAAATTCTTTAGCAAACATATCTGTTTTATTTTTCTTGTTGACCTTTCCTCGCAGGAGCTGCGGTAGACTTTTCATTTTCGACGATGTTCTCAGTCGTAGATGGCTCCTGCGAGAATTCGCTTGTCTGAGGAGGGCGGGTTTCTGGGTGGTGCAGAGAGGGGGTTAGAAATGGTTCTTAGTGCTGGTGGAGTTCAGCTGCAGCTTTCTTAGTGTGTGTGTGTGTGTGTGTGTGTGTGTGTGTGGTGTGTGCGTGCGTGCGTGCGTGCGTGCGTGTGTGTGCGATCTCTTCTAGAGCCACCCTACTAACTTCTGTTGTTTTCCAATACCATAGCAGATTTTTTAAACCACAGTGCAAGACCAATGGGTTTCAGCCTTTGTGTCCATGGGGTTGTGATGTGATGATGATGTAGCATAGTATTATCCTGTGGTGGGTTGTTTTACCGCCGGTTATCTATTCAGACAGAGAGTGTGTTGATGATCGTCAGTGATGTTGTGGTTTAAATAATTTTTTTGCTTGGAAGTCGAGAGCTTGTATGCTCTTGTTAATCGGGTAAGGCGTGTGCATGGTCACTTATTCTGCAGGGTGATACAAATATGTCTGTAGTTGGTGAGCAAGAGTTACTCAGTGTGTTTCCTAAGGTCTTTCGCCATCGAAAGACCGAACTGACGGCTTGTACTTGGTCCCGTTATAAATGTCGTTGTCTGGATGCCCTTGACAGATAGGTGTACCGATCAGCCAGGAAAATCCTCCGCGGACGAGCAAAGCGATTGAATCCAGTGTAGTCTGTATTGAAACTGGTGATTGCAGTCTTGTATAACTGCCACTCGACCTGACACGAAATAACTGTCTCCTGCAAACACCCTCATGGGTATTTTCCTGTGCCCAAACTCGTCAGAAAGCCCTGACACGGGTCATCATAGACCTGTATAAATATCCTACAGTATTTCTGGCCAGCGACGTGCATAACCACCCACCCACCCACCCCTTAATCCTACACTGTATCCACTAATTATGTGATCCCATCTAGTTGGGCAAGCACACTGGCCCACGAAATATGGGGTCACCAGGAAGGGTAAACACGATTAATGGGTTCATATGACACACACACTCTTATCGCCACAGAACATACAAATCATGCTTGGTACAAGTTTAGTACAGCTGTACAAACAAGAAGATTAATTTCTGTTCTGTAATGTTATATAGGAAATAAGCATAACTGACTTATATGCATACAATTACAAACTATGATTATACAATTAGAAAACATATGAATGATATTTATGTCAATCATAAAAGTAAAAGAATACAAAATTTAACTTCAGTTTCAACTACAACTACAACATACAGTACGGTGTCAGATGTGTCAACCTACATCACAACTACACAACCCAATACGACAACGACAGTTTCAAGTGCAACTACATTATACAGTACTGTATCAGATGTGTCAACCTACATCACAAGTACACAACCCAATACGACATCAACGACAGTTTCAAGTGCAACTACACCATCGAACGCGACTGGAAAGTGTTGGTGCGCATGCCGGTCAGAAAATCTTACGCTGGAGGAAAAACTGGACAACATAAAAAGGGAGCTAACTCTTGACAAGACTAAGCTATCGAGCAGCCAGCGGAAATTGACCAGTGTCTCTGACTGGCGTCCGTCTTCTGTAACTGCCGGCATTCTAGCAGTCCTGGTGATACAGTGCGTTGTGGCTTTGGTCGTTCTGCCAGATCTCCTCGGGCTGTTCTCTCACATCGCACGTGCATGTGTACGGAGACCAAATTGAATGTCTTAGAGAAAGAAACATTGTGACAATTAATTCTGTAGAGTGTAACCCTGTGACGATTAATTAAGTATTTCATATTTAATCTACAATGTAACTTTGTAAATGTTAATTGTTCAATTCATACTCTAGGACTCAATCTTGAGACGATGGGTTGTTTCATTTTTACTCTGAATGTAACCTTGTGATTATGTTACCGTAGCAAAATTGTGTTACTGTCAACCATTATTATTGTAAATTATTGTGTTACTGTCAACAATTATCACTGTAAATTATTGTGTTACTGTCAACAATTATCACTGTAAATTATTGTGTTTCACTGTCAACAATTGTTACTATAAATTACTGTGTCATTGTCAACAATTGTGTGGTGTAAACAACTGTCACACTGCCAGTAATGGTGTCATTGTAAACATTAGTGTCATTATAAACAATTGTCACTGTAGACAATTATGCCCAATATGTTAAAATATGTATTAACAATAATAAACCAGTCCAATTTTTTAATAATATTTTATTTGATACTATTTAAGCAATTTGTATGCCTTCATTTTCTGTACACGAATTAGTTTTGCTTAACTCTTCCTCGTGTATTTACTATGTAGGTTTTGAAATAATTTTTCATTCGTTTAGTTACGCTTAAATTTCGTTTGCTTGTCTTAATTCTATGTTTTGAAGACAGTGTGATTGTGTGTTTGCTTTGAAGCTATTTCCAGTGTTATTACTTCCTCTGAGTTATGTCTCCCAGAGGCGTTATTGTTCGCATGTATTGTTACCTGACGGGTTGTGCATGCAGCGATTATAATGACCGACAGTCAGAAATGTACGTGACCTTGAGTGTAGTGGATTAGTGGCCAACGGCCGAAACATGACCAGTGAGCTACACAAAACTTTAAATTAAGTGGATCAGCGGCCAACGCCTAAACATTACCAGCGAGCTACACGAGATCTTTGGTGTAGTGTAGTGGATTAGTGGCCAAAGGCCGAAACACAAGGACACCATTTACTGGAAGTTATGGACGAACTATATAGGTACTGCTAAAAAAGTTATTATTGGTCCATCTGGAAACATCACTGACGTCGTGCACCCACCCTTTAGGAAATTCAGTACCACCACTCCAATACTCGAGTAATGGCTGGCGAGTTGTGGAAACGGCGACCGCTATTATATTAACGTTGCTGTCCTAAGCTTAATCCGAACTGTGACTTTAGGGGTACAAATACCCCTAGACTGGGGTAGCCACTTGAGAGCATCTACGAGTGTCGGACGAAACTCTGTCACCAAGAACATCCATATAACATTGATCTACCTGTCAGACTGCCGAAATTCTGCCGGACGTGTATTTTACCTGAGCTGCGAATTGTGTGACTATTTCTTGGAACTACTCAGTCTGTGATTCTGTAATACTTTGTTCTGTGATACATGTAAATAAACACTTTTTTCTGAAGACTGTGATGTTATGTCGGGAAGTGGGCAAGAAGTTAATTCTCCACCACCCTGGGCCGCCGTAACCTAGGATAATTCCTCAAAACATGCCTTCTGGCTGACCACACGTGTTAGAAAGATGGAAAATAGTGTAGAATAGGAGAGTGACAGTTCTAGAGATGGCTTGAGCCCCCAGATACCCAAGCCAGGATAGTGAATATTACAGGAGAAAACTAATACATATAAACATAGAAAAGCCACGCATTTCGAGCGGTCTAGATATCAACAATAATTGTATTCAATAATAAATAATATAAGACAGCATAATATGTGTGCGTGCGTGCGTGCGTGCGTGCGTGTGTGTGTGTGTGTGTGTGTGTGTGTGTGTGTGATAATAGGTTAACAGTTACAATTTATACCGATATATATTTCTGCATATGAATTCAATGTTAAATCACGACCATATTATGTAATGGTAAAGTTCAGTAAGCCGAATGGCGCAGAATGTTCTGGCTGGTTCTATATTCCTCGTTTGTGTTCAAGCAACTCTAATAGAGTCTGATTAGATTTAGTTGAAGCTGTATAGTTTTTAATGTAGTGTACTTAACTTAGGTGCCTGGTGTGTTGCCTGGTTTCAGAGAAGTCTGTAGTAAGATTGTTCACCTGGTCTTTAAAACTTATGTCTTTAGGCCAATGAGTCGTTCAATCTGGTCCTTAAAACTTATGTCTTAAGGCCAATGAGTCGTTCAATCTGGTCCTTAAAACTTATGTCTTTAGGCCAATGAGTCGTTCAATCTGGTCCTTAAAACTTATGTCTTTAGGCCAATGAGTCGTTCAATCTGGCGTTGATTCACCGCTCGACTCTGCCTCGAATCCAACGCCCAAGTTATGCTAGTCCCGTCCTGGTATTTTCACGGCTCAACGCTCGATGAACAAGATAGTCATTAGTAGACAATGTCGACAAGGTAGACAAAGTAGATAAAGTGCCATTCTGCCTATAAAATACACATGGGCTAAGGTTTTGTTCACATGTGTTCTTTGACAGAACACTCTTACATACATGGTCATCATACATTTTATACATGCACGAAATGTAGTAATATAAAATAGAGTTAATTAATTAATCATGAGGATAATATTAGTTAATTAATAAAAGAATTTATAAAAGAAACCAGATAAGAAGTCAATCAAACACAAACATCAATTAGAATTCAAACTCATTATTCTAACTATCACAGGGAGATCTAGTCTGTCGTATACGTTCGTTTGTCTCACTAGAATTCTCCTCCCAAAACGTTTGTCATTGTAGTTTGTTTTTATTCTCCCAAAACGTTTGTCATTCATCTGTAGTTTGTTTTTATTCTCCCAAAACGTTTGTCATTCATCTGTAGTTTGTTTTTATTCTCCCAAAACGTTTGTCATTCATCTGTAGTTTGTTTTTATTCTCCCAAAACGTTTGTCATTCATCTGTAGTTTGTTTTTATTCTCCCAAAACGTTTGTCATTCATCTGTAGTTTGTTTTTATTCTCTTGAAGCAACTATTCTCTTCGAATGCTAGTATAAATAAAACACACATTCCATGAAACTGTTTGGGGTAGCAGGTATCTTGTATATTACTTGGTTGACATTTTTCTTCATCCCATATGGCTAGCGAGGCAAAATCATGATCTCTTTCATGCTGACTCAGTCAAAAAAGGAACTTAGACCTGGAGACTGCACCAAACAAAGTCCAGAACCCAAGTGAGGAAACTGGCATCCAAGGAGAAAAACCAAAACAAGATCGAAATTTGAATATGAACTAAAATTGCCACACTATCCATGAAAATGGTGTAAATGGTGGCTGGTTACAGTGTTAGTAACATGTTGGGTGTTACTTTTGTACTTGAGTTTCTGTACTGGAACTGGAAGCCGTGTGGGAGTTGAAGGAACACATTACCCCACCCCCCCCAAGTGGATAGCATATTTATAATGGTCCTATTTGTTTATAGGTTGTTATTTCATGTAATATAGTTCTATGTTATTTCATATAATACAGTTCTATGTTATTTCATGTAATATAGTTCTATGTTATTTCATGTAGTATAGTTCTATGTTATTTCATGTAATATAGTTCTATGTTATTTCATGTAATACAGTTCTATATTATTTCATGTAATGTAGATCTACGTTATTTCATGTAATATAGTTCTATGTTATTTCATGTAATATAGTTCTATGTTATTTCATGTAATATAGTGTTGTGTTAGGTCATATAAAATAGTGTTGTGCTATTCAAATAATATAGTGTTATTTCTTTTAATATGGTTTTGTGGTATTACAATTAATAGAGTGTTGTGATATTTCATAAAATATAATGTTGTGTTATTTCATATATTATAGACTTTTGTTATTCCAAGTAATATAGTGTTGTGTTATTTCATATAATATTGTGTAGTGTTATTTCATATAATATAGTATTGTAATATTTCATATGTTATTGAGTTGTGATATTCCAAGTAATATAGTGTTGTGTTATTTCATATATTATAGTGTTGTGTTGTTTCATATAATATAGTGCTGTGTTATAGTGT
The DNA here is from genome assembly GCA_028829895.1 of Sinotaia quadrata. Lineage (NCBI taxonomy): Eukaryota > Metazoa > Mollusca > Gastropoda > Architaenioglossa > Viviparidae > Sinotaia > Sinotaia quadrata. The sequence continues at coordinate 136,147,465 of CM054179.1, forward strand.
TGTGTTATTTTATATAATATAGTGTTGTGTTATTTCATATAATATGGCGTTATGATATTACAATTAATAATGTTGTAATAATTTTTAAAATATGTGATGTTATTTCATATAATTTTGTATTATTTCAAGTAATATAGTGTTATTTTATTTCATATAATATAGTGTATAGTGTTATGATATTATAATTAATAGAGTGTTTTGATATGTCCATTAAGGTAGTGTTGTGTTATTTCATATAATATAGTGTTGTGTTATTTCACATAATACAATGTTGTGCTATTTTATGTATAGTGTTGTATTATTTCACATAATATAGTGTTGTTTCATGTAATATAGCATTTGTTCTGTTTTAATTTTCACGCAATCTCTTTTGCTTTGTTTACAATAAAGAGTAGGTCATTGGTGAATATTGTCATGGTGTGCGAATGAAAGGAATGAGAAAATTGAAACATCAACAGATAAGCTGGTTTGTATTTCTTGTTGTCATTTCTCCACCTCCTGACATGCACATTGCACCTTCCATCATGAACTACATCACAGGCCATAATAATACTACTAATAAATAGTACTTCAATGTCGCGGTTCCAAGTGAAAGAAACATTAAAAGAAAGAAAGAGAAAAAAATAGAAACATACCACGATCTCAGAAGTCCAGAGATTGGGGAATGTAAAAGTAGAATATAACATTTGAGTTGGAAGGGGAGGCTATCTGAATAAAACTATCTGGAAACCACAGACTTGCCCCACTACTAAAGGTAGCGCTCCTTAGACATGCCCACATTCTCAGTAAAATCTTGAATCTAAGATTCCGAGACCTTGGTTCACAAACAACAGTCAACAGAATTCATGAAAAGGGGAATGATGATGATAACGACGACTATGATGATGATGATGGTGGTGGTAACACAAGATGGTGATGAAGATGATGATTTATACCTATTTTTTTCAAATTGCGGATGTTTCATAAGTTATTTTAACTGCCATATTTTAATTCAGTTACTTAATATGTAGTTGTTTATTTGGTTCACAACCAACCTTTAAACATGTTGCCTTACCTTACTGAATAAGGATGGATGGGAGAGGGGAGATAATCCCGTCATTCGTTTAACTTTTGTCTGAAAGGGGGTTATTATACTTTCCTAGGACACTGAACCATCAAAAAGCCACTCAAAATACACTTTAACACTTATATAAATAGACATTCAAAATATAGAATAACACGCAAAACACAATTTAATACACACACACACACACACACACACACACACACACTCAGACCACAGCGTAAGGGGATCTGCACTTCACAAATAGAAACTCAAAACCCAGCGCAAGTACACGCAAAACACAGCTAAACACATAAATAATACACACTCAAAACACAGCTTAACACATAAATAATACACACTCAAAACACAGCTTAACACATAAATAATACACACTCAAAACACAGCTTAACACATAAATAATACACACTCAAAACACAGCTTAATAATAAATAATACACACTCAAAACACAGCTTAACACATAAACACATCTTAGCACTCACAATTACATTTACTAACTGACGTAAATGCTATGAAACAACACTAACGATCATTAACCAATCAGAAGCGATACACTCCCTCACCCTTTAAATGCTATATGGGGAATACTTGTTTTCCGTGACAAAAATGTCATATCGAAAAGATAAGTTTTCATTTAAAAGGTCTTCAACATGACAGCCACTAATAACAAATGCATAAGGTCACTGCGTTCAGTATGCGGCACATGATGGTAGACTGTTGCAAAAGTTACGATTGATTAAGTATTATGGTAAAAGATTTAATTTTTAAATGGATTAATTTATTAGAGAGGATCCATTCTGGACTTTCTGAGTAAACTGGAGACTAGAGAGCTACAGACTGATTCTAACTTCTGAACTAGAATAAAGGATACAGAACTTTAATGTTCACTTCTGAACTAGAATAAAGGCTACAGAACTTTAAAATTCACTTCTGAACTAGAATAAAGGCTACAGAACTT